>APFE031372650.1:114675-128002 GCA_000404065.3 Pinus taeda
ATAAATATAAATTAAAATTGGGCAAAAAGGGGATGATATAAATAATATGACTACAATGTGCATGGGAAGTTTACGTTAAAAAAAAATAGATTAATATAAGCTATTTTTTTGGGTGGAAAAAATTAGTAATATCTTCATTGATATAATTAATATATTACATTTGTAATTTCTTCATTGATATGATGTGATTTCTTTATTGATATAATGAATCTATTACATTTTGTAGATGCATTGATATATCATTTTCGATTGTTATAAAATTTAAGATCTTGATAAAGTCACTCTTTTTTTTAGATTTGTATGTACAGATTAGAGACCTTGAACCATGTAGATAAATAGACATGTATATATCTATATACAGATTCATATACAAAACATAAATAATCGTTGTCCTCGAATATGGACTTGTTCCTTGTGATCCACACTCACTAACATATTTGTGGGACAATATTTTTGAACTATTTGGCACCTATCTACTTCGACCAGTTTTTCCAATATTTAAAAATTGATTCCCCTTACCAACCAATACCCAGACCTAGAATCCTTCTACAATCAACCCAGATCCCCAATGTAAAGGGATGTGATAGGAAAAAATGGTCAATATATTCTTCCACATTTTTATGGAGAGGGCACTAGTTGGGCCTTTTCTTATGGTGCATATAGATGTTGTCCTAAGCAAGTAATTTTTATATGATACACCACAAAAGACATGGTCCTTTGTTGGACATCTTAATTTCCAACACCATAGATGATCCTCCATCTTACTGACATTGAATGAGTGCTTGTAGACCATTTTGGGAGTGTATTCCCCTAATGGAGAGAAAACTCAGTACAAGGAATATTCCCTATCCCTAATTTGCACATGTGATAGGTTATAGTTTGTCAATTGAACCTCAAAAGAAATTGGAACATTCAAGTGGTTTGCATTTGCCCATACCTAAGCCCATATGGATGTGCTTATGTGATTTGCCACCTAGTTTAGTCTAACACTTCCATTCCTATTGAGAAATTTTACAAGTCCTATGGAAGATAAAATTTCACCCCACAACCAATATAATGATCCACATCGATCCTCAGTTTCTCCCCATTTCCCACCTTCCAAAAAAATCTCCTTCAATCACTCAAAAATAATACAATATCAATTTCCATATGACCCAAACAAATTTTATTTTTCTTGTCTAGAGAGCTAAACCATTCCTCCATGGTGCTAGTATATATATACTTCATGTGAACAATTGATGTTCGTAGACGGTTTGTGGATATAAGCCTCTAGCCCACCTTTGCAGTTAATACTTTTGCAAATAAAGGGATATTTTTAAACCCCACCCTCCCCATGGTTTGGAAACAATAATTTTATCCCATCTTAACCATGGAAGCACAAATCCATCATTTTTTCTTTCCAATAGAAAACGAGAGAAAAGTTTGTGCAATGGATTGAAAACACACTTCGGAATCCATGCTAGGGACATCTAGTAGATAGGGATGGCTTCAAGTATTGTTTTTATGAGTACTAATCGGCTACACATGTTTAGCCTCTTTTTCAACTTCAAAATTAACAATTGTCAATCTTCCACCCAACAATCATTTGGTTTGACATAAAACCCCAAATATTTTAGACCATTGTCAAATGTAGTGTATGAAAGGGGAAGACAATCTGATCATTCCAATACTTTAATAGACAAATAAAGTTAAGAGAGGCATAATTTTGTAATATTTATCTGCATTCTAGTAGATTTCTAGAATAGGAGAAGTGCAACCTTGAGCTTGGTCACTATGTAATCTAAGTGCTCATGCAAGATGAACGGAAGGAATGAGAAGAAGAAGGAAATGGGAATGGGTGTTGCTAAAAAGGATGATTTTGTTAGAAGGTTCAATGAGGAATTTTCTCTAGTTGATATTTTGTAGAAAATGAAAAGGGAAAATCTTCAGAGGAAGAAAGCTAGAAAAAGAATAGAAGATTTACCACAAACCGAGACCCTTCCTGAAGAAGAAAAGCCAAAAGCCAAAAGTAGGAAAGAACAAATATTACAAACCCTAGGACTAAGGAGGAGAACTAGGTTGAACATAATGCAAGAAGCAGTATCATGAGCTATGGAATACATTGATCTCGAGGAGAGTGAGACAACTAAAAACCCTGAAAGTTCCAATGAAGGATCACCAAAGCTATGACCAAGAGTTTCATCACCACCCTAGAGTTCACCTCTGAAAATTCCAGTGTAGTGTGTAGGTGTTGACCCTGTTCAACAAGAGATTTATGACTATATAGAGTCATTAGAAGGAAAGGAAGAAAAAACTAAAGAATCAATCCAAATTCCCGGTGAAGGAAGTAATCAATTAAATGAGCCATAAGAACCTTCAACATCCAATTTTTTAAAGAAAGATTTTTTTGAGCTGGAGACATTGAACAAGTATCTCAAGAATGAAAACCAGACATTGAAAGCACAAAATGGGATTCAAATTGAAAAAAGCGATAACCTTATCCTTCATTTGATTTTGTGATATAAAAATAACAAAAAGCTAAAGAAATAGAATAGGGCAATGTAAAGAGAAATTATCAACCTAAAATAAAAAATCCTCATGAGAAAACCAAGGATGCTAGTGGTTACTAGAAAGAAGAAAAAAATGAATCCCGAAGGTGATAATTAGAAGGAATAAGGGAATGGCAATGATGGATTGTATGAGGACATACAAAACCTCCAGCATGGTGGAATGTAGAGTCCAAGGACTGTCTTACCTTCACACCCTTTTTTCCTATACTTCTTCCTTTTTCCCTATACCTATCACCTAAATAATGCAATAGACACAAGGTTTTGTTAAAGGTAAGCATTTAAATGTATTCTTCTTCATATTTGTCTATAATCCTGATTGCTTTGTTAAAGTATGCATTTGGCTACAGAATTTGTTAGTTTCTGTAGCTAATCTAGATTTCCACAACTATCTCCTTTGTTAAGAGGGTTCAGATGCTCTAGCTCAGCCAAGGAAGATATGGATGGATGAGAAATGATTCCCTCATTGATTATTCCATATTCTCTTGAGCCAATCCTTCAAGAAGATCACATGACAACATGGTCAACCTCAAATTCAACTACAAGATTATCGCCGGGACAAAGACTGATTTTTCTCGAAATCTTATCGATTTTCTTTTCGAAATAGAAAATCAATTATTTAGAGATATAGTTTGATTTAGTAGGATCAGAATAAAGATATATAGGCTTGAAACTCTCGTACTATTATACAGAGAAGTATTATAAAATAAATGGCTTCTCTACGTTTTGGTGCGTGCCAATACATTCACATTTTTATGAATACATAGCAATAGCGATCGTGCTACCACCATTTTCCCACATTGAATTGATCATTTATGAATATACAATTTCACATTTTAAATGACCTAGCATGTTTACGTATTTTTCCTATTTATGAATATATTCTTTCCCAATGAAAAGTACCTAGCATGATTACATATTTTTCCAAATAAGGGCTAAGAAAATTATCGAGATTTTGTAAAATGAACAAGATGAAAACTAAACATGAATTATTTAGATTCTTCCTCCTTCTTCTAAGTTGTATATCATACTTTACGTTGAATTTTCTTAAATAATCATACATTGTTGTATAGTAGTAACTTGATCCAAAGTATCAATTTCAAAAGTAGGTGTGTGGTGTGTAGCTCAACTAACCCAAATTATGTTCATCCACAAAGAGATAGTAAAAAAAAATGGTGAATAGAACAATGATACATCTTCTTTGTGGGTATTGCAACAAGCATCCTAAGTTGTGGGATGAACATTTGCACTATATTCAACATGCTTACAATTGATCCAAGCACTCTTCAACTCACACTTCTCCATTTGAGGCATGCTTGGGATACTTGCCTATATCTCCTTTGGATTTTATTTTTCGCAAAGATGTTGTGATTGAAGGTCATAGAAACATAGCCAAAGAAAGAAAGCTTATTGAACAAATCCAATTAGTACACAAAAAAAGTTCAAGAATGGCTTGAGAAAGGCCAAGGAAAGTACAAAGCAAGGCACAACAAGCATCATCAAGATCACAAGTTCCAAGTTGGTGATGAAGTTTGGCTTCACATTAAATAGAGGCTCCAAGGAGAAGGTGAAATGCTAAAACAAGTTAGATATGGTCCATTCAGAATTTTGGAAAAGATTGGCAACAATGTCTTCAGGTTGGATTTGGCTTCATATATGCAAATTTATGTTGTTGTCAATGATGAAAATTTAAGGTTGCATGAACCTCCTTTGATTGAGGATCAAGGAGAGAATATTCAAATTCTATCTATTGAATACTTTTCTCCAAAATTCCTTGATTAACTTTAGCAAGACACTATATTTGACAAAAGAACAAGGACATCAAAAAGGGGAAGTATCAATTATCATTGAGTGGGGCTCAAGGGTAAAAACCTTTTAAAATCCAAATGGATAGAGGTGGGAAAGTTGAGGTAACTGTAACCTCACCTGTTGGACAATTGAAAATGATCTTTTGGGGTCGAAAAGGCTTCTAGTGGGGAGGAATGATTAGGTGGTCAAAATTAGGCTCAAAATTCAAAGTGGTAGAATCTTGATAAAATTAGCTTTAGATTGAATTTTTCATCATCCTAATTCCAATGATGTGAAGAGAAATTGAATTTGATATCATATGAAGAAGTTAGAGCAAGTCAAAGTTCAGGTTTGACTTGGACAAATGGCAGGAGAAGATGGTGTGGCAGGACTCTTCAGCAAATGGGGAAGTGCCAAGTGGAAGGCCAACATTGATCCTGCATCTCACAAATCACATATCTTACGTAGGTCAGCGTTAAAGAATCGGCCCTAGAACAAGCCAAGGTGTAATGCGATAATCACACTCACACATCGTAGAAGGGAAGCACTACAAAAATTGTCGCCCAGGGTACTGGGTTGCGATGAAATAAGTGAAATTGAAGATCACATAGTGCTGAGTCTCATATATATGTTACCCCTTGACTCCACCAATTGCAATTTGCGATGGATCCTAGATGTAATAATATTATGGGTTTTAGTCGATAGTTTCGCCAGGTCCGTTGTTTATTGCAATAGCATATCACACATGTCGTGTTCACAAAACATAAGAACTATTGGTTCTCGCTAATTGTGATTTTCAATGGATTTGTGAGTGTCAATAGCTTTTCGTCCTTGTGCAATGAAATTTTCACCCGATTAGAACTTTTTAGAGAGAAATTGTAGGATCATGCTGGAAATGGTGCAATTTGTGGAGCAAATATTGGGAAAACTAAGGAGGGCATAAATTCTTCGATTTTCCACCAAATTGGATGGAAAGAGAGGCTAGATAGCCATTTTTGGACATTCTTTACTCATGGGAGTAGGATTTAGTAGAATTTGAGAATTGTAGACACATCCTTTACACTTTTGAGCATAATATGGAGGCCCAAGCCATTGGAAGTTGGACCAAGGAGACATAGACCAAGAGGGCTAAAATCCTTTATCATGTTCCTATTGTAATGTGTTTTTGATGATGTTCTGTACATGTTTATGCTGCTATTCATACTTTTATTTATTTAAATTTCTCATAAAATTAACATGAAATCTCATTTTTCACCTGAAAAATTCATGAATCCTTAAGCACAATGAAATCATTTTATTTTTAGTATGAGGAGGATCTTAGAACAATAATCTAATATTCTAAGGTATTGTTCCAGTCCTTTTTCTTTGAAATACTGGTTGATGAATATATTTTGGCCTACAAATTCATTTGTGGAATTTTATTCCTTCTCATTTTGTTGTTCCTTTAATCTACAGTAAACATACTTTGTCACTTGTATAATTACTGCTAAGACTCTTTGCATATAATAGGAGCAGTTCCTCATTTTACATAAATCTATTTATAGCAAAAAAAATCCATTTTTTTAATGAGATTACCATTGTTCCTCACCTTTCCGATTTGCATTATTTCTCGAAAATAAACAATCATTTCAGTTGATTTCTAGAGTAAAGGATAACTGTCAATTTTGATAAGAGAAATCATCTTTTGAAAGTAGTCGGAAAGAGTATTGTAGTATGGTCATCAAGTACCCCTAAAGTTTAGATTTATGGTCTGAGAAATAGTTTGATCATTTTTTAATTATTTCTATACTCAGGATGCTAACCAGCTTAGTTTATGGAATATAGTTGTCATTACCTATACGCATTAATTGTCAAGATTATATGCACGGATATCTTATAATTCCTACATTGAGTCTCATGGTATATACAAAATATAAAGTTCTCAATTTTGATACTATGCATACAGCAAGGTCGTATTATATGAATCTCCATCTATCAAATTTTGAGCAATTGGTGATTCCTTTCAAAAATTATTCTCTATTACTTTATGTTGAAGCATGTTCATGGGATTCCTTTTCTCTAGCCTATAATTTTATAATACATGACATTCCACTACCAATATGCTCAATATAATTATATCCACACATTTATACATTAGCATTCAGAACTGATTCATGACTAAAAAGTATACAACAATAATTCATCAAGTAAGCTATATATACATACCGCATACTATACAAATAATAAAATTTCAACTAATTATCATATTATAGTCTTTTCTTGAAAATTACTCAGAAATTGAGCACTTCCTCCCACCCATGAAATGCTCTTCCAGTTCCCCGTGAGCTAAGACTTCCTTTTCCAGAATCTCCCTTTTGATTCCTGGGTTGTTTTATTTTTATAGATTTTCTACCCAACATATTTTAGCAGTGCCATGCTTTAAGTTCTACCAACCTTTTTACTTAGGCATTTTTTGTTTTTGTTTTTATTATTTTTCCTTAAAGAAAGTATTTTCTCCCGTTATGCTTTATTCCACCGACTTAGTATTTCTCTCCAACTAAGCCATTAACATAATATTTCTCTCCCATTATGTTAATATTGTTAATTATTTTCTCCTAGATATTTTTAGGAGACTTTTAGGGAAGGTCCACCATGTGGAATTGACCACTAGAACTTTATCCTAATCTAACAAGAATTCTTCTAAGCTCTAACACTCTTCCTTGAATAATTCCAAGCAATTTATTTATTAACTTGAAAATTATAATATCATTATATCATGACATAAGTCCATCATGGCTTCCATTTTTGTTAAATCAAATAATAGTTTAATGTCTAAAATTAGTAATTGTATAAAAAAACCAAATTCTTAGGGATGTTACACATATCCATATGGATAACCACTTACTGTTCAGCCTTCCCAACCCACGCAATAAAACAATTTTGTATATATATTTTTACCGCAGTAATTATTTTTTTTTCTTGAGTTAATAGGGGATATCACATCTTCCGCCCTTGGAGCAGGACATCTTCCTCGTGTTCATAAATCCTAAAAATAATTTGGGATACATTTCTTGCATCTATTTTTCATTCTCCCAAGTAGCTTCCTTTGGGCTAAAGAGCCTCCATTGCACTTTAACCTTATGGATAACTCGTTTCTACAATGTTACTTCTCTCTGATCTAGGATTTGTAGCAGTTCAACCAAAAACTCTACATGTGGCTCAACCTATAGCCACATACAAAATACCATTCCTTATTCTTTATCATGATTAAATTATAAAACCTTTACAGATGCATAAGTATTATTTACTTGTATATTTTCCAATTCATGATATGTTTAGGAACATAAATATACTTTTTCAATAACGAAACATGAAACTCATTATGAACACATATGTGGCTAGGCAAATCTAGATGATAAGATACAGGCCCAATTCAAACTAATATATGAAATGGGCCGCAAAATCGAGGGTCCAATTTAACACAAATTCCCCAATGCAAGGTACTTCTTTTAGTTTTTACCTACACATACACATGATCCCCCACTTGAAACTCTCAATGGCCCCTCTTTTATCAACATAAATCCTTTTCCTATCTTGAGAAGCCTTAAATTTCCCCTCACTTTATTTATTGTTTCTTCCACCTCTTTAAGCATTTCAGGTCCCATCATCAATTTATCTTCTGACCACTCCAATTGATAGGTGTTCTACACCTGTGTCCATAAAAAACTTCAAAGAGAATCGTTTTGAGGGAGGCCTGATAACTTTTGTTGTAGTAAAACTATACTAAATGAATATAGTCTTCCACTTACTTAGTTTCTGCATCACATACATCCTTAACATATCTTTGAACACTTGATTCACCTGCTTTGTCTAGCCATCTTTTTGAGGGTGGTAAGTTGTGCTAAACTTTATATGGCTACCTAACCCATCAAACTGATTCTTATAAAATGCATATGTAAATATAACATCTCTATCAGAGATTACCACCCTTGGTATCCCATGGAATCTAAATATTTCCTTCATGAATATTTAGCAATATGAATTGTTTTACAAGTATATTGTACTAGAATGAAGTGGGAATATTTACTTAACTTGTCTACCACTACCATTATAGAATCATTCTACTTCTTGGTCTTGGGAAGGCTAGTGATAAAATCAAGTGTTATAATTTCCTATTTCCATTCAGGAATGGATAGTGGGTGAACAACCGAGTTGGATTCTGGTGTTCTATTTTCACCTGCTAACAATCCAAACACCTAGCCACATATTTGGCCACCTCTCTTTTCATGCTTGGCTAGAAATATTCCTTCCTCCAAGTAGTGATTAATTTTTTATATTTGGGATGTGTGGCATACATGCTTTTATGGTATTTATCCAAAAATTAATTACTTAATACCTACCTAATTTGGAACATAAATTCTATTCTTATAAACCAACATATTTTCTAGATTTATTTCATAACACAATTGTCTTTCACTATTGTTTGGATTATTTGCTTGCTTCCACAAGAATTGGTACTCTAGGTCTCTTTCAACAACTTCTTTAATCTAATTTTTAAAAGTAGTCTTCATCTCACTAAATAATACTTCATAAACAAAATTCAATCTCCTACTCAATGCATCCGTTACCCAATTCTTGCTTCCTTTCAAGTGTTTAATTTTGAATTAAAACTCACTTAAAAAGGAAATCCAATGCACTTTTCGAGCATTCAGCATAGGATGATTAAAATAATGGTCAAGGTGTTGTGTTCTGTCATTAATAAAGAAGATTTTCCAAACAAGTAATATCGCCACATTTTAAGGGTATGAATTACCACTGTTAATTCCAAATCATAAGCTGAATATTTTTTTCATGTTCCTTGATCTTTCAAGACTCAGAGACTAGAACTCTACCTTCCTACATCAATACTCCCCCTGTGCCTTCCTTGCAGGCATCAATGCATACAATAAATTCCTTGCATGGATCAACAATTCTCAGAATGGGGGTAGTTGTAAGTAAATTTATTAACTAGTCAAAGCTATTTTGACATTCAGTTATCCATTTAAAAATTATTCCTTCCTTTTGCAAGGAAGTAATGGGAAATGATAAAATCCATCCAACCAATGTTTCTCTTACATCTATTTATTGCATTACCTTGATCTAGTTCCTCATCTTGTCCTGAAGATGAACCACATTGACTAGTTTGAAATGTGTCGATGATTTTATCTCTTATGTGATTTTTACGGAAAGATGTTATTATAATGTAATCTCTTGTTATTTAGTCATTTGTAAATAACGAGAAGGGTTTCCTTTCACGTCTATGTCTTTGGATTGCAGCTAGACTTCAACAAGATGATTTGCAACTAGCATCCATAGGTACAAAACTCAATTTTCTGCCTATGGTCCAGCAATCATTAGCTATGACAAGATTTGAGCTACATGGTTTGATACCTTCAATACTTCCATCCAAATGGAGGAAGAACTTCTCTAGGTAAGCGTTTCTATTTATTTCCTTCACCATGCACTCAAAAACTTGGTTTTCTTTCCGGGGTTGCTCTTTTATTTTCTATTACCTTTTTCTAGGTTTTTCTTCTCTAATTACCATTATTCTTAGCATAGACACCATTTTGAAGGTACGTGGCCTTTCATGTTGTTCAGGGTCTCAACATCGCATCTTTTTCTAGGTTCTTCTATTAGTGACTTGGACCCTTCTGTTGTTTTTCCACATGTCATTCTATCCAGATTATCTTCTCTTAAATGTTAGCAGGGACAAAATTCATACATGGACCGCAGAGTCCTAGATATAGTTCATTAGATGCTACTTAGGGTTATGAAAATGGTTATCCGGGTTACACCCGAGATGGTCCAAGTAGTTAATAATTAGTTTATAGTTAATGGATGATACATGTTCATTCCCTCCTGGATTTTTTTAGTAATATAACCCTTTTTATGATATAGAAATTTGTGGTATCACTGAATTTGGTTACTTTTTATAAGAATTCAATGTAAAATTTATTAATTATTTTATTGAATGTTGTTTGTGGTCTACTATGATATCAAGAACTATTTTCCTTCTTAACTAATTACAGTTATTGCGGAGTTATTTAGTACAGTACAATTGTTGTTGTTAAATTTTAACAAAATGATTTCTTAAATTAATTCGTGCAGGGAATTCCTTATAGTCGCATTGTTGGGTATTTTCCCTTCCCTTTATGGTTTCATAATTATGTTTACTCCAATTTGTCTTATGGGTTTATTTATTCCGTACATACGTACCATTTTTATTCTATGCAGTTGACCACATGCCACAAATGGAATAGAAGGAATGGTTCTTTGGCTACCTTAACCGACTCGACATTTAAATTTAACCTTCTACTTCCACATGGCCCAAATATAAATGAATACAGTCATAGTTGATCCAATTTAATAATTAATTTATTTTCATGGTTTTCGCCAACAGTTTTCAATCTTGTCCTCTCGTATGTTTTGGAGAAAATCTGACAGAGTTAGGAGATTCATCTCTTCGGTTGCTTCCATTAGACTTGCCCCCAATTTAACAGTACTCACAACTTCTTATGTGGTTCCAAAACTATATATTCAGGAATACATATTTCCATATATCCCTATTATTATTCTACAAAAAGAATTCATTCATTTACATAACATTGCTATTAAATTCAACCATTACTCCCTATCTAATTTCCACACAGTTCAACAAATAAAATTGTTGATATACTTATCTATTTTCTTGTACTATATACCTGAATAAAAAATTATATCATGAAGACAATGCTCCTCCCATTCAATGAGATCAATTCTCAAACTGCATCTCCCCTTGAGCATTAACTGGTTTACAATTGTTCTTTCCATATGGTTATTTGGTCCCAACCAGAGTTAGCCATGATTTGAAGTATGAGCATTCTAGTTGCAGATAGACTTCATTGACATGCACTCCAGCTCTAGAGTTTGAATGTCATAACATTTCACAAGTCTTCTCTCTCTATTTTTCCTTCTACCTAAGTGTAACACTCCTTAATGGAAAACAATTCGTTAAATAGTGGGCCGAGAAAAAGGCCTAAAGTGAACTTGGTTATTAATTTATTTTCTCCTATGTGATATTTACCGAAATATTTTGTCAAACATATTATGGATCACAGAAGGCTAAATTCAAAAAATTATTTTTAAGGTTAGCCATGGAAAATTATGGGAAAATAATAATGCTAGATGAGAATTTCACTCAGTGAGAAGTTACTAGATAGTTACTCCTTTACTAGATAGTTACTCCTCCCCAAAGATAAATATCTTAGTTTGGGAAAAGAGAGCCAAGAGGGTGAGGAGAGGAAAAACCACCTAAGGCAATCAAGAGGAGGAGGAGTGGAAATACTCTGAGATAGGACATTGTGGAGAGTAAGAAGGATGTTTCCTTGCAAGATATTCTTGATATGGTGGAATACCAACATAATTTCTTGAGCAGATGCTGAATCTGTGTGATTATTGGGAAAATAAGCCCTAGATAGACCTAGTTGGGTCTTTGTACAGAAGAAAAACTGACCTAAAAGTGAAGTGGCTTGGGGGGAGAATAGTCGGTGTTACCTTGTACGTTGGTTGGGAGAACAATTCTCCCTTCCCTGGTGATTTCCTATGGAAACCTAATCAATCTGAAGACTAGAACAAATAAGTATCTTAACTTGATACTAGTTAAAGGCATGATTTATTGATCATTTATTTCTGGAAATGTTTGCTTGTAAATAATGGTGCTAATGTAGTTACCATTTTGATTAAAAATAGAACCTGGTGTCTGAAAAGGAACCAAAGAATCAATGGAACGTGTAATTGAATAAGCTATATATAGAAATATGTTTTGGAATCATAATACTTAAATGTAAAACTAATACATTCATCACAATGATATAATAGTTATACATTCATCACAATGGTATAATAGTTGACTGGGACCAATTTAGTCCAAAGCCAGTGAGATGGAGTTTACTAGCCAAAACCATTTTGGGTTCAACATTAAATTTCAGAGGACTTGAGATAGACTCAAAGATGCCATCATCTAAACCCAAAAAAAATACTAACCAAAAAACATAGTAACCATAAAGAAAAGAAAGATATGTTAAATCATATAGAGCGGATTACTAATAAATGTAAGAGTACAAAAAAAATGAAAAAACTCTGAATTTCTTAAAGGTTGTTAGCATTAGATCACTTCCCCAATGTAATCTTTACTACAAAAATATATATATGACAATTACTGCAATAATAATAATATATATAGAAATTCATTTAAAAAAATGAAGAGGAAGAAAATTGTTTAATAATAATATATATAGAAATTCATTTAAAAAAATGAAGAGGAAGAAAATTATTGCACATTATTATCATTATCCATAACATCGGGATTTAGAAAAACTTGAATATTGTAGCAAATGAATTTAAAACCCAATAATTATTCTACCAAAATAAAAATCCTAAGATAAGGGTGAAATGTTGTTTAGTCAACGTGCACGGGAAAATTTCCATAATATCCAACACCTACACCAGTAGAACCCATTATATGGAGGTTATCATAGTTAAGCTAGGGGTTTCTATTGGGGTCAAGAAACCCCCACTCGGCTTTAAGGAAAAACAAAAATAAACAAGTTGCAAACTCCAACAGGAGTGAGTAAACTCTTGCCAAGGTCTGGCTAATAACAAGAGAACCTACATCAAACATAAGAAGGGAAAACGACTGAAAACCTCGAGCCAAAGAAATGTAAACCCCTTTGTGCCAAATATTATTTGCCAATAAACATACCTATAGAGGAAATAGAGAGGTAGTTAATAATTAACCCTGAACCAAAAATTACAGTGTAGCGTATAGGAGCAAGATTCACCTATATAGCTGGAAGAGGACATGTTGAGGACTCAAATTTCACACTGTCCATGCAACCACATGGAATGAGAGTAAAATGGTGAGCCTACTGAAACCCATTTGTAACCCTATCTTACTATTTTGATCAAAATGAAAATAAAAAAAATACAGAATTACC
>APFE031372655.1:0-14727 GCA_000404065.3 Pinus taeda
ATAAGTCATTACATTAATTGGTTTGATACTAAGATTTCTAGTTGTTAAAGATCATGAGGCACACACAATTTGAACAAAGAATCACAAGGCTTGATTAATGGACAGTGAGGGTTGAGGTTGCAATGAGATTCTATCAATCACATTCATTACCATCATATAACTTACCTCCATCTCTCATCCCAATCGTGCTCTTCTAGTGACCTCTTGGTGCTTGAAGAATGTGAATTTCTTTCCCTCGAGAATGTGAATCTATGAAGAAAATAGTCGGGTGTTGATCAGGGTTTATGGAACGACCTGTAGAGAATACATAAACGAGAACTATGGAGAACACAGTCGAGTGTTGATAAGGGTTTATGGTGTGACCGATGGAGAATACACATGCGATACCTATGGAGAAGACAATCACATGTTGATCAAGATTTATGGTGCGACCCACGGAGAATAAATAGGTGAGACCTATGGAAAACATAGTAAGGTGTTGATTAGGGTTTATGGCATGCCCCACAGAGAATACACAGACAAGATCTACAGAGAACATAGTCAGGTGTTAATCAGGGTTTATGACATGACCCACATAAAATATATGGGTCAAATGAATAATATATGGGTCAGCGCCTTTGAAATGGTATGAATAATATATGGTCAAGTGTTATATTATGTAGCAATGAGTATTATATAATATTAATTTCATATAACTAAAATATTTATTAATATATATATATAGTTTTCATTATAATATAATGTACGGACCTGTGGCCAAGGAGGTAGACAGCTAGTTAGTGAAGTGATCATGACCAGAGAGAGATTACGAGCTAGGAGCCTGCATTAACACTCACTCAAAAATTCAAGATCGATTATGGAAGTGAGAGAAACCCCACAACATGTATGAAAACAAATTTAGCAACTCCTAGTTTTTTTAATAGTAGCAGCTTTGGAATGGGAACTATTCATTTCCCATCTTTGAAACCACCCAATGATGGAGGATTAAGATCTATTGAGATAGATGAAAAACATTAAACATTTTAAAATGAAACAAAACCTCCACGCTATAAAGGTAATTAAGCTACCAACTCATTAGCTACTCAACACTATCTATATAAAAACCATTAAATACCTACAATAGCTAAATAAACCACAAATACAAGTTAATACAATAAAATACTCAACATGAAAGAAATAAATATACATTAAGACATGAAATATCCTGGAAACCCGAAGAGAAAACCAACATTCAGTTACCTTTGCCAACTAGGATTTTACTATGCAACAACAAGTAGGTTTATCTCCAATTCAACTCTATGCTTTTTAGTGAAATCTAGGCATCATTTTTTCCCCTTGTTAGTGAAATAACCCCTTATCTCACTCAAAGATTCATCATATAAGATGTATTATGAGTTGGGGTAATAGCTTGAAGGTCTACCATTCCCAAATAAAATTTCATCTTAACATTATATCTTGTGCTTGCCTTATGTTTTTTTTTAAATTGAACATAGGAGTACTGGTCATCAATCATGATGACATGGGGTCCTTGATGCCAACAAGTTAGTATCCTCTATTTTCTACAACCTAAAACCTTGCCAGTGTTGATCATTATAGGACATATGCCATAGCCAAATGGTATAAATTAAAAGTGGAAACTTTTTGTTGAATATTAAAGGTTATATATTCCTTTATTTTTTTGAAAAATAGTTCTTCTATAAAAATTATATTTACATCAAAAATTGAAAAAGGGAAAGGAAGGGTACATATAAATGATATTAATTATACAGGTACATATACCTGCTTTTTAATTTTTCTAATAGGGTTGAGATGTGTTTAATTTGATTTGAATTATTAATGGGAACCAACTGTTAATTGATGGATATATTCCATGAAGGGAGATTAGGATAAAATGGCTAACAAAATTGTTGTTAAATCTCATCATAGACACTAGTCTTTAATTCCATTTTAATCCAGTGCCAATGTTTCATTTTTATGAGAATGGAGAAATTTAGGATTTGAGGCAACCATGTAATGATGGTTGGTATGTTGGTATTTTGTCGAATTCTTTGTGTGAGTCGTATTTGTTCGAATTATGATACAAGGGTTGTCCTTGATGGCAACTCACTCACATGTTAGTTTAGTTTTGATGAAAGGAAACTCATAGTGTAACTTGTCTATTCAGATGTAACAGGGCATTGGTACAGAAAAACAGGTAGATGGAACTAAGGTCTACTGATCAAAATAAAGAAGTTGAAGGAAAAGGATGGTGTAAAGCAGTTTAATATGTGTACATTGGTCCACTTAGTCAAAGCAACGTACACACACTAGTTCATGGAAAAAACAGAGCATATACATATACACACACTTTCACAAGAAGAAAAGCACGTATATGTTGGAAAATCAAGGAAATTCAATAGAAAATAATACCAGGGGTTAATACCATGGTATTAACCCACAATATTGAGTGGAGAAATGAATATTTGATCCCGTCCAAGAAAACCACAGGTCCTAAGTGGTTTTGGTCCAAGGTATTGAGAAAGGCCTAAAACTATATAAGGAGGAGAAGATCATAAGGCCAGAGTGTGCAAGTAAAAAGGTTTTCTCAGGAATACTTCTATCTGAAGTATATTTTATGTTGTAGGGGTTGTGTTTGTGATTTGATCTGAAATATTATGTGCACCTTGAATTCAATGTTGGATCAGGATCATGGGACATGAAATGACTTATCATTGAATGATCTGATATTGGTTGGGCTAGATCTGATTGTGTATACTTGTTTTATTATTTAAATGTCATGATCTGGGTTTGTCTAAAGTCTGGAATAGCAGTGAATTTATGAGTTAATATTTACAGATCTATATACTGGGTTGTCTCGGTAAAAGCACGTATACACACAGGTTCTACTCTTCCAAGTTGCGTATACAAAAGAAAATCCTATTCTTTAGATCTGACTGATCTATCTGATCAGTTCTGTTGTTTTACTACTGTCTGTCAATGAAGTCTTCTTAGATCTGAATGTAAAACTGAATGCATAAGGAGTTTGGTGTTTGACTGATTGATTGTCTAAGTAAGAAGGGTTATCTTTGCTACTGCCTGTGTAAAGCTCTGTAAATTGACACTAGATGTTTAATATATTGCTGTTTGGTAAAAACTTGATTAAGAAGTTTCAAGTTTCAGTAGTTTTGAGGGTATACGTATGTTTGTTTAAAGGAAGTAGCATATACACGCATGTTGGGTTCAGTAAAGTAGTGTATACATTTTGATGCATTGTTTTTGAGGTTACAACTGGTTCTGAATGATGATGTAGGTTTCTGGATTCAACATAGTGTTCTAGTGACAATGATTTGATTGTTCAGATTAACTGATTGTTGGTTGATGCAGTTTGAGTTTCAAAGTTTCTAATGGGTCCAGTATGAAAATTCGATGAAACAAGGCCTTCATTTGTATTTTTGTGTACCTGAAGCATCCATTCTGAAAATTTATGAAACATGGTCCCTAGAGGAAGAGAGAAGGTCACAACCTTCTGTAGGCCAGCGCCTAGATACTAGTAAACACATTGGCTAGTACAAGAGCTAGGGGGTTGTAGCTCCCTTCCAATAGAAGTTGGAGAATGAAAGAAGATTGTAGCCTTTTACAGGTGGGTGCTTGTGTACTGGTATAAGTCTGCACCAGTGCATGATTGTAAACAAATTTTCTTAATATTAAAAGAAGACAGAGATGAAAGCAACAGGTGGTTTTTCTCCCACATTGGGTTTCCACCTTAAATCTTGCCGCTCATGTGTGTTGCTTATGTGTGATGGTTTATTATGTTTTTACTGCACTGTTTAACATGTTACTGATGCACTGATTAAGGTTCAACACAAGATAAATTGACTAAATCATAAGTCCTCTAGGTATACGCTGGTTTATCTAATCATAGTAGCGTGTACACGCAAGTTCACTTCACAGAAATAGTGTATATAAATCTAGTTTGGAAATGAAAAATTATTGAACTATAAATACTGATTCACCCCCCTCTTAGTATTATTTCCAACAATTGGTATCAGAGTAGGTCCATCAGAAGAAGCTTGATCACTTGAAGGAAGAGCTTTCAAGATGAATAATCACGAAGGCATGGGATCTATTAGACCACAAATATTCAATAGGAGCAACTTGGTATACTACAAAATAAGAACCAGAGCCTATCTTCAATCGCTTGGAGCCAATGTTTGGGAAATTGTGGAAGGAGGATATCAATTTCCAGCAACAATACCTGCAGACTCTGCAGGTAAGAATTTATACAAAACCAATGCCAAAGCCGTCAATACTTTATTGGGAAGTTTATCAAAATCAGAATTTGTCAAAATCATGCATCTAAAGGCAGCCAAAGAGATACAGGACAAAAGAATTCATAGCTATAAAGGGGACTCCCAAGTAAAATGTGCTAAGCTTCAAATTCTCAGAATTCAGTATGAAACTCTTAAGATGCATAGTGATGAGAGTATTGCTATTTACTTTTTACATGTAGATGAGATTGTTAATTGTATGAATAATCTGGGTGAAGAGATAAAGGCAGCTACTTTAGTTGATAAAATTTTGAGATCTTTGTCTTATAAATTTTAGTTAAATGTATATGCCATAGAAGAAAAACAAGATCTTACTGTGACTCAACTCCATGGAATCTTAGCTGCCTTTGAAATGAGGGAAGGAGGTCCATCAGATATGAGAGAAGCTGCTTTTAAAGCTTCAGCAAAGGGAAAAGAAAAGGAAGAGCACAATGAACCAGGATACATTTCAAAAGAAGAAGATGAGGTAAATTTTGTCAAGAAGCTTCAATGAGGTTTAAGAAGATTCAGAGGTAAGCTACCATTCAAATGCTTTGCTTGTGGTAGAGTCGACCATTATGCTACCAAATGTCCTCATAAAGATAAATTTGAAAAGGGAAAGGAATATGAAACATGAAATAGAAAACAGGTTGTCAGTAGATAGAGTTACTATACGCATGAAGATAATGATGGTTTATCTAATAGTGATGAAGATGAAACTGAACAAGAATATAGACTTCTCATGACCTATGAAAATGATGATTTTTTGGATGCCTTAGAAGAGGAAGACTTTCTTGAAGAAATCATAAAACTCAAAATTTGTTTAGAATAAAAGAATATGATCATAGATACGTTGACACATCAACTCACTGAAAGAGAAAAACACAATGAAAATCTAGAATGTGAAATTGTGGGTCTAAGAAAAGAACTTGAGAAGAAAAAATATCTTAATCTTAGATTTTCTAAAGGATCATAAACTTTAAATGAAATCATCAAAGTTCAACATTCTCCTCTTATAAAGACAAGTCTTGGATATATTAAAGAATCATCTTAATCACAGAAGCCGTTAGCCTCCACCAAAAGCTATCTTGATGCAACAAAGACCAGTGAAAGTATGCCAATGATCAACAGAGGACTAAAAGTACTCATCAGGTAAATCATACTCAATTTACTCCAAGGATGAATATCAGTAGAAGCTTCAACCAACAGGTAAACAATGCCAACAGATTCTATGATCACAATTTTTTTTTTAATGGGCAATGCTTTTCATGCCATAACTTTGGGCGTAAGGCTGCTCAATGTGTTGCTTACAAAACCATCATGACTAGAGAAGCATGAAATCAAAGGAGTGTAACCGAAATCAAGAAAATTTCTTATAATAACTTTTCTCCTCTTGAATACGAAATAGAATGTTCTATTTGTAACAACTTTGGTCATGAAGAATCTGAATGCAGGAGCAAATTTCGGCCAACACTTCTATTGTACCTCGGAGATAGTAGTAGGTCAGCTACCAATGCTAGAGCATCCAAAATAATTATTTTGGGGTTTTTTGGTTTTAATTTTGGAAGACCAATGACTGAAGACAAATGTAGAATTGAAGTAATTAATCCTTTGGGTTATATTAATATCTCAACACAGGGCTGCTATAAGACTTTACACAATGATATAGGTCAAAATAGTGGTGAGAAGAAGACAACAAAAAATATGATTATCACAGTTTCCAGACTGTAAAACAGAACAATCATAAGTAGGAAAACCTTCTAAACTACGTTCCAAAGTTTCAAGGCAATATACTTAAGCTTAGACAAGATGCTGATGATTTATTGATTAGAGGGGATTAGCTAAACAAATAGTTCAATAATCCATTATCTTAATAGATGATCACTTCAAGAGCTTATAAGAATAAATTGAGACACAAATTTTCCTACCTAGATATCTCTATAAGTCATAAGCATATGAAGAAAAACATAATGATTGATAATTGGAAAAAATTATAGGATAACACAAACTGTGTAAAACCAAATTCATAATCCTCTGCTTTGTATTAAGGTTCCAGAAAGACTGAGTACATCAAGTGTTTACAAAAGCATTCCTTCAAAGGTGCAACAAGGTTCAAAGTAGCATGAACAATCAAGACTTTACAAGCAATGAATAATCAGCCTCAAACTTCGAACCCATAATAACTAGAGAAGAGAGTTATTTATAAAATAATGAAACTAAGGAAGTATCCTAAAATAATTAAGACTTATTCTAGGAAAGGAAAATATCTTCATGCAAGAAGATAGGGGAAACTATTGAACTACTTCTTGTTGTCCCCTTTTATTCAGGTTGTGCTGGCTTTGCTGTTTGATATTTTGCCCCTTTAAGCACTTGACTGTTTGAATCCTTTGCGCTTGCTTATTTGATCATTTGATCTTTCATCTGATACTCTTTAAACTCTGTGAATACCCTTTAACCTTATCGAGTAACTTTTACTGTGTTCTTTTTATCATTACTGTGCATTTTAGGTTTTTTACTGTTTTTTTCAACAGTAAATTCTTTTGATTTTATGTTACAGGGTAAAGTAAATTGATATGATCTTCATATTCGTCTTCCAACTGTATGCAAGATTTTTTCTCTGTAAGCCTGAAACATAAGCTTTACCTGCAAAACACAGAAACTATTAAGAAAAACATAGGTGACAGAAGGTCTTCAATGGCTTTACTGAGTTTGAAAGGACATTGGAAGGAGTCCATAATGTATTAGAAGACAAAATAATGTTTTAATTGGTCGCGGAGGCTTATGGAGGCTTCGCTGTGTAAAACAGGGAAAACTGAGCAAAATGGTCATTTTGGCGTTTAAATGGGAAAAACAATTTTCCTTTTGAATTATGGCGCAAAATGAACAGTGACTATTTTGTCTTATGTGGGAGGTGGTTTTGGTATTCATTGTACCGCTTATGAGGCACGAGTGGTTTTGGGAGGGGGTCGCCCGAAATAATATAAGCCTGACATCTAGCAAGGGAGGAAGGTGAAATACCACTTTTTGGGTGGGTAACACTCGTATAGAGAGCCAACCCAAAATAGCTGAGGGCAGTTGGATTTCAATGGTCATGATCGGATGGTGGAGGAGTGAAAGAGCAATGTGAAAGAGAAATGGAGGGGCCCAGTCGATTAATTATGGAGGCAATGGCTTTATAATGGGTTAAACTGAGATTACCAGTGTTTTATAGTTAATCAAAGGTTTTAGTTTAGTTCTTCGTTAAAATCATAGAAAACAATTTAACAAAGAAAACCTTCACAAAACACATATGGTGGACTTGAAATTTTATGAACTTGGGCGGATAAATGTCGTCGGGTCCGGGTTCATCGCATATTGCAATCGGGGCTAAGATGAGGAAGGCCCATTGCAAAGGAATGTGATAAGGGCCAAACATGATGCATAAATGTATCATGGTTAATACTGTGTCAGGTCCGTGTTTTTGTCGCAATTGGAAATCGCAAATGGCAGAGGGTAATGCTTTAGTAGAACTTGCGATGAGGGGCGGATGTGATATGGGTATGAATTGTAATGTATATTGCGTCAGGTCCGGGCCCATTTTTGATTGCATATCGCAATCAGGGAAAGTGGATGCACGTTGAAAGGCTTGCAATCCGCCAATTTTGCAATGCGATATGAAAATACATAGTTTTATTATAAAACTAAGGTTTTCAGGATATTTTATTAAAGGAGTTAATAATATATGGGAAAAGGGATTTTAGGGTTTTAATACTATAGTTAATGTTAATATGAAAATATGAGCGGAAAAGGGGAAATACACGTGAAAAGGGGAAATATAGGTGGAAAATGGAAATTAGGCGGATAAAGGAAAATAGACTAAGTATAAATGCCTTTTCATGGTTTATTTAATTTTCACATATGCATAATACTTAGGGTAAAACACCTTTTTGTGGGGTTTTCAAGTAAAAGGGGATTTAACATGGTAAAACGAGATTTTACATAGGGTTTTTTACTTTTCCTAGGCAAAAGGGTTTTGTCCTTAGGAAAAGTGGTTTTTATGGAAAATGAATGAACATGAATGTATGAAGGTGTTGATGCCTCGAAAATCGCTGCAACAACATTGGGGAAACCACCCGGTCCGGACCTTAGTACAGCTCCTTTTCCGTTTGGGATAGTGGCTTCGACTGGGGGTAATGGGACCAGTTTCCCAGAAATAGATAAAATGGTGGGATGAGTGAATGCTATATAAATAACACTAGTGATAGGTGGAAGGCTGAAACTATTGACAAAAATATAAGTAAATGAAACTATCCCGGGAATCTATTGAGCTCTAAAGCGTAGCTTTTGATGCTCTATATCTACAAGACAAACATATAGTTGACTGTATCTTTAAGACATAGATATTTAATCATTTAAGATTGTTGTGCTTAAATAGTTAAGCGCAACGATTGAAGCGAAATTACTACACTTTATAAATTCATATCATCGACATATACATGATTAAAAGCAAAGGCACATCATATAAACACCCAATAGTGGAATGAATAAGATTTGCTGTTATAGCGCATGCATACAATCAACGATAGCAAGAATAATTACATAACAATTCACATACACAGAATGACTTCAGACAAAGATAGAAATACCATTTGAGCTGTATGCCACTCCCAGATATTAATCGCTATGTGTGGTTCTTCCCTTAACGCATAAACATTCCTCAATCAATGACAATAGTGCACAATTGTATAAAGAAATTTCTCCATTAAAGCAAGAACGACTGGTCGAGTTTCATAAAAGAATAAGGCTGAAGCACAATAGTAACTTCAGTCTGTTAAATCTATTACAAAATTTTACGACCCTTTCTAAAAACATGAAAGGGTCTATAAATACTATACTAATCTAAATATCTATAAAACAGAAATGCTAATTAAGCTGATATCAATAACTTTTGTTGCTATTTTGGTTGGCGATCTAGGGAGCTGGAGGATGATTCATTCGGTCGGCTGCTTTCCTTTGAATCTGAGCTTATTAATGGCAAGCATTGGCTCAATTTCAGGAGGTTTGTTGAGCCGCGAACTGAGTTGGGCAGCGTAGGTGGCGTCTTGGATGTCGGGAATCATACACTAAATGGCATTTGTTAAGCATTTGAGGGCGGATCTTTGTTCATGAGGCTTGACTAGGAAGTGCCAATATGTTTCCATGTTTAAACTGTTAACTCCGGCGATTAATCTTCCTCTGCCTTCTAACTCTGGATAACACGTTTGCTCCAATGCATTTGTTGTAGTAACCTTTCCAGGTGTACACTGGGAAATCATGTTTGCTATGTAGAGAGTATCGTTAACTAGATCAACCAAATTGTTAGAAGTTAATCTACACCTTGAAGCTGCTCTCTCTGCCTTTAACACCTGTGTGTGCCATTCCGTGAACCGTATATCTTTATGAACCTCAAGTATCCTTGGAAAATTGGAGGCTTTTCCCGACTTCGAATCTTTCCATTCAAGATATGCAGTAATAGCTTCATCGGCTTGATTCAAGTCATCCCTTGCCTTCTCTACCTGCTCATTTATGGATGTAGTTAATTCCCAGAGTGGCTCCGCTTGAGAGAGTTGTTGACACAAGAGTTTAATTTGCGATATCAGCGCATTGTTTATCAACATCGCCTCTTTCCTGAATTCTGTTATCTGCGAATATCCTTTGATATTCTCTAGTTGCGCTGTTATTTGAGCGATATGCTCATCCTTGGTTTTCACCAATTTCTCATTCGCTGCTTTTAATTGCTCCAAAGCCTCGGTTAATTCATTTTGTTTCTGGATCGCTACCTGATTAATCCTCTGTTTCTCTTCTTCCAATTGCTGAGCCAATTGGTTATTTATTTTCTGTTGCTCCACTAACTGTTCGTCTGCATGCGCTGTCCTCTGTTGTTGTGCTGCTAACTGCTCCTCGGCTTGTATTACCCTCTGTTTTATCTCAGCTAATTCTGTTTGTAACATGGAGATTTCCTGGTCTTTAGTCTTTAATAAAAGACTTACCTCTGATGCTTTATCGATGGTTGCAGCTGAATAAGCTCCAGCGTACTGTGACAATTTAGTCAGATCATCGGAGGGATCCATTTTCTCCTTCCACACTACATTGCCCGTGACCGTTTGTTCTGGAAAGATAGAAGGTTGATTAAGCCTTCGTCTCTTCCTCGATCATTTTACCACTGCTCTGTGCCTTGGGCTGTAGAAGACATCCAATGGAGGAATATCTTCTACTTGTAGAGTGATTTGGTCGCTAGGACCTTTCGGAATTACTTCGATATCCTTAGTTTTAGGTGGGCCGCTGGTTCCACTCAGAACCTGAGATGAGGTATCATCCTGCACATTGCTGGTTTTAGGAGTATCGGTACTTTGTGAGTCTTTTCCTCCACTGATAATGGTGCTGAACTGTTGTCATTCCTTTTGAAATTCAGGGTCTGTGATAGCACCCACGTTAGTATCGGTGGTGGTCTGTTTAGACTGAGACTCCTTCAGCAATTGTTCTGGTTTCTTCTTTTCTTGCTCTTCCTATTCCTTTTGCCGCATCTCCGCCTGCTCTCTTTGCTGTTTATCCTCCTGCTCTTTGCGCTGTCTATCTTCCTGCTCTTTCTTTAAGTGCTCTTCTTGTTCTTTCTTTAAGCGCGCTTGTTGTTCTTTCTTCAGCTTCTCCTCTTGGTCTTTATTTTGTTTCTCCTCCTATCCGTTATTATTAGCTTTTGTTGTAGCAGGAGGTTCCTTTGTCTGTTGTTGGCTAGGCTCACTTGATGATGCTGCTTGGGTTGGCATTAATAAATCTAGAGGCAGAGTTTGCAACCTCTGCTCTCTAAGTTTGTTAAACTCAGTTAACCCTTCATCGTTGTATCACATCTTGGCGAGTTCTTTGGCTTGACCTATTGATTCAGCTGAAGAGAACACATCATCGAACATATCTTCTTTATGATCAAATGTTGCTAATTTGGCATGTTCCAAAGCGGCATATGCAGTTCGCTTTGGGTCAAATGCTCTATTCGGGATTGTAGCCAGATTTAGAGCTTGAATCTTCGTGGCCTCTTTTTCCGCATGTTTAAGATCATGAAGGGTGAAGACTCCACATCTGAAGGGAAAAGTAGGCCAGCCCCTTTTCTTCTCCTTTTTGAGATTCTGTGTAGTACTCTCAGCTGTAATATGGTATGCAATTTCCCTTGCTAGCAATTTATCAGGGACATATAAGGGGAGGACATGAGGATTGGCTTGGCTGCCAAAGACTCTAATATAAGTAAAATTCTCTTCACCAAACCAACTAGCCACTGCTGGTAAGTCAAAAGAGGCTAGGTAGGAGATCCTTGAAATGGGTTTATCAAAAATTGAATAATAAACAGGAACCATGAAACCATTACAAATCTGATACAAGTGGTTTTTATAGGATGACTTCCACATCTTGCGATGGTAAATATGAATGGGCGAGGGGTCCTGCGCGGTCCACCTCGAACCAAGAATAGGGAATTCAGAATTAAAACACAAGGTATCTAGGATATATGCACTATAGTAGAATGGGGGAATTTTCCTCTCAGTGACTCTAGTTTTATTCCTAAAGTCACTAACAGCTACTGCTAGCTTATCCGTAAGGATAGTAGCCCAATCCATAATCATGCTATTCACTGCCGCCTCCATGAGAGGAACCATCTCAATGGTAAAAATGGCAGAGTCGTGTAAACCCCACAACCTACACATCATTATACCAACGTAGCAATGAGGAGAACATAAAGAGTCGACCGAGTACTTACCGGAGGATTCGTGCTTGTGTTTATTTGGATTTTGCCTCCAGTCCTTGATAGGTTTGGACTCAATCTCGTTCTCGCTTGCGAACTTCTCCAAAAAGGCGCTATTGTATATCTTCTCAGGCTTAGGCAAATGATACATTTGCCTCAGATCTTCTGGCTTAAATGACCCAAAAATCCTTCCATCCCTTGTGCTGAAAGTTCTGTCTGTGATGGGGATTTCTTCAATCGCCCATCGCACAACATCTGTATATGGGAGAATTTGCTCCCTTGCTGCTATCCTATGGAGGAAAGAATCAGCCAAATCCTTGAGAGTGCATTCCGACTTTTTTAATGAATCTGTGGTAGCTTCTTCTACCGTCTGCGTTGGTTTCTCGGCCTCAATCAAGTCATAAGTTCCTTGCCAAGTTACTCTGGCGAGGCCTGCGCATGTTGTGTCGGATATTAGGCCCTTTTTTTTGTTTACTACGGCTTGTCCTGCAGCTGGTGGGTTGGAAACACCTGCAACTTTCTTTGACTTCTTACCCATCATGCCCGAATTCCTGTGTAAAACTGTATTCTGCACAAAGAGGCAATTTGGCGTAACACGGAGATAGCGATAAAACTCACAATTGATAGCAAATGAATAGATAAGCACTGATATATTTTGCTTTTTTAAAACAGGCGTGGAGACGATCTATGGGCAGATCTTAGGACATGAATCTATTAAGTGACCGTATAGAGCCTGCCACCTTATAAATGCCCATTATATCAATATTTGGTCGAAAGATCTCTTTAAGCATGAAATGGACGTATTGGTGGCCGAGCGAGAGTGATTATGCCTTAAATAACAGTAAATTGGGCTTTCCAATCACTTTAACGGCTTTCTATCGAAAATTGTGCCTTATCACATCGCATCGGGGGGTATAACATGACTGGCTTTAACAATGATTTGAGTATCGCCGATCGTCGATTGCGATATCGCATCGGCGAAAGGCATATGTGCATTAAGTTTCAAACAAGGGGACCCACCGATCGCTGATTGCGATATCGCATCGGCGAAAGGCATATGTGCAATGATATTAAAATAAAGGGGATGTGCCGATTGCCGATCGCCGATGGCTTATCGCATCGGGGCTTTGATATGGGGTGCTTCGGTGGTGCATTTGGGTATCGCCGATCGCCGATCGTCCGAACACTATATCGCATCGGCGGAAAGCCTCTAAGCCATTTGTTGCATCCTTCATGTCATTGCGATATGCGATCTTGCGATCGCTTTATCGCAATAACCAAATATTTGCTTTATTTCTTTTTTAAATGGATATTGCTTTTAAAAAGGGTTTTCTTATAAAGCGCTCCTTTGATTATCGGACTTTTGTTAAGTAAAAGTTTTGATATCAATTTTATTTTAAAGGGACCCATTTCATATTTTAATGTTTTTTATGAATAAAAATAACACGAAATGGAGGGTTGTTTGCAAAGCACAACAATTGGCGATTCACTGGAAGAACCAGTTATCTCTGGAAAAATCAAAAAATACTTAAAACTTTTTGAAAATAGAGTTCCAAAGGAAAATTCTAATATAACTAGGTATCTATGCATGTTGAATATCATAGAAGTAATTTTGCTAACCTCCTCCTTTTGCTAATTTGAAATTGATACATTTTAAGTTTCAAATAGGCCTCTGTTGGTTTATAACGATAAAAATAGAAAAATCTCTCCAAATCAGCCTTTATAGTAAACTCGCCTGTCATAGGTAGAGCCTCTGCTGCCAACAAACGTTTATAGTCTCGGCAGGGATACCTTTTAACCATATAATTGTCCATTGTCCCATCCAATTAAGAGTATGATTATCATAATGAATTCAAAACATGCTTTCATATTTTGTTCATCTTTCTTTTTTCTGTTTTTGACAGGATAAAAAGCCATTGCCCTGGTTTGGTGGCCAGCTATTGACAATTCCACTCACTGGTAGTAGTCTAACTGAACAAGCTAGCTCGTGATGAGACTCCTTGTCTTGAGATTTCAAGCCATTACCCTGTTTTGGTAGGCAGTATTGGTAATGTCAGTTAAGTTATTTCCCTATGAACATGGTAAGCAGGCTTGTAATAAGACCTCTTATATTTAGTATCTTTATATTTTAGAATTACACTCTGAAAAATCGTAATCTTTGATGAATGGGGTGGACAATTTCTTCCTTGAGAATCAAATGGATGACAGGTTAAGAGTTGAAGATGCTGATATTGAATTGACTCCCATTTCTGATATTTGATAACCCTTTGGGACCAATTTGAAAACAGAAAATGACTCACATTACTTTTATGCTCTAAGGAGGAGTTGATCAAACTTAATTTGTGATTTCAGAATACAATGATACCTAATTTTCCAAAATTATTTCTTTTGTTTGAAAGTTCTATTGTTTGAAAGCAAATATTCATGATATTTCTATGAGACAACTTTTTCAAATATAGTGAAAGGTCCATGGAATATGCCTTTAAACTTTATTTCCTAAAACCTACAAACTAAGAAAAATTCTACAGAAAAAGGAGAAGGGGTCACATTCTCAATTGAAGAACCTTTTTAGGATAAGGCCATTTACAGGGAGAGACTCCCTCAAACCTGTTAAATCTTGTAATAGAAAGGTTGAATGGCCTATTTTCTCACAGATCTGAAATGGTCCAAGCCACAACTTTTGGAACTTGGTGTGTT
>APFE031372659.1:10446-98150 GCA_000404065.3 Pinus taeda
CTAAATAATATAATTAATGTAAATAATATAATTAACCTGACAAAATATAATCTCACCAAATTAAAAAAAACACTTCATAAAAACTCCATTAAAGATAAGATGCAACAGTATACTTCTCTTATTTATTAAGACACGATGCAACATATACTGTTGCATCCCATTCTTACAGCAATAATAGAAAATGTACCAACAATAAACAAAAAGACCTATAAAATCCATACCCTGGGAGAAAAGCACCCTATCCTAGAACCATATTTTTCTCTTACACCGTTTCACAATTTGCAGGCGCGAAGGACAGCAATTTCCTTTTGTTATCATAGAGTATTTCGAAGTTCTGCTGCTGAAGATTACCAATTGTTGTAAAGTATGGGCTCCCTTGGAAGGCAGCGCAGATTGCGCCCTCCCCATCAGAGACTAAGTAGTTCTCTTTTGGCACATTCCAATCTGCCCCATCGAAGTGGAACGTTACAGCCGGAGCATTTATATTTGCAGTGTCAGACGGTTCTTCAAAACAGATGTCCAGTCCTATGCGACTCTTTTCCGTTGGGAGATTAATCGCTGAGGTCAGTGCTGTTGTCACAGGATAAAATGCCGCATCGTTCAGCACTGTGAACGTGGTTCCAGAGTCTATCAAAACTCCCTGGTGCCAATCTTCTGTCATATTGAATGCACTTGAAGGGATATCCAATAGTTTACCGCCAATGCTGATTCCGTACAAAATAAGAGAATAGTAAGTTGGTACAACTACGTTGTGAATAAGAGGAGTCGTTCCGGGACTCTTGGATTTCAACCTAGCAGAGTCGCCTATTAACAAAGGACTGGTTTTGGAAGAAGAATCAGCAAAAGGAACCAGACAGTAAGAAAACTTATTAGCCCCAGACCGGCCAAGCTGTGAGATTAGGGATAGAGGACCTCGGCCGAACCCTATTATCCCATCTGCGCCACCGAAGCTAGTTCCCGTATATTCATGCGAGCAACCAAACGCAATACGGGGAAGTTTTTCAGAAGAAAGGGCCAACGTCTCGTACGCAAGGATCCCTTTCGTCACGGAATCGTCACCGTACAGGTACGAGTAATGGCATTGGTTTGGTGCCTCGCACCTATTCGTTATCATATGAAAGCACGGACTGCTTGAGCACCCAAGCCTACCAAGAGTGGAAGACTTGGAGGGATCGTAGATTGGATCTGTCTGGTTATAGCAATCAGTGCAGGGCAAGCACTGCGTCCATATCAGGTCACTGCCCGTGTCCAGGAGTCCAAGAAAAGGATGGGATGGCGTGCCAATCTTCGCCGCCAACAGAAATTCTCCTTCTCCCGGACTTACTGGAGCCGGACTTACTGGACCCGTCGCATGGAACTTCTCGCCACCAAGCGACGTCAGAAAGTTCAGTTGTCTTCTTTGACCGCGTTCTATTGCTCGCCGCAACCGCTCGGTGGATGTAATATCAGCCGGACTTAATGGAGAGAGTGCCGAATCTCTGTGCACAAGATCGACTCTAAATCCAACATGGCGTTCGTAAGGCAGTCTCACACCAGCCACTTCAGGTGCTGATAAATCGGCCACATTCCTGCATTGCATAAAACGGAGCACTGAGAGAAACAATGTCAACGTAAAAGGCAGGTATTTGCAGACACCAACAGATCTAGCCAATTGCGCAGCCATATCTCCTGGTCACCCAACTAAAAATTCCCAAAAGGACATTATGAGGCTAGGGAGAAGAATCCCTAACTAACATAAAGGTGCAGGGAAAATGATCTTGAAAGCCGGGGAATGTTGCAGATGCTGAGAATTACCAAGGAATTCACGAAAAAATAAGAATACACTGCCCCGAAGAAAATAAATGAGTTTGCGTTAGATTATTCTCCAACAGCAGCTACCAAAATGACCGCCAATACCTGGCTTATACTAAAAATCCCTCCACGGGAGAGAAGGAAAAGGCTTTGATCAATTAGATCTTCCTCTGCCAAAATATATATGAGAGTGTCTTCTACATATAGTAAATTAAATTCGGAGAGACGGTTCGTAATTCGCAGGAGTGTAATTCGCAGGAGTAGTATTCTGATAATTAATTAGTAACCTATTTAAATTGAGCAACGCTGCACCTAGACTCACCAATACATCAATTTCTAGAAACCCAATCCCCTTATTCACTCTACGGATAAGCTAAATCTATACTGAGAAATTCTTGTTCGTAAAATATGGTATGGGCATGTAACCGTTATTCCTAAACTTTTAGACTACGACCATTGATATAATACATTGGACTACATTTAATTAAACCGTTTAGACGACAATTCAGTATTTTTATGTAATGTATGTAAAAGCTTATAAATTCATAATTCTATATATTACATTATTCACAGAAGAGTAGTTCCGCTTCTTTTTCTTCCTACGTGTTCGTGGTCGTCGTTTTTTTTCTTGTGGTTTTGATTGGTGATTACTATACTCATGAATAAGCATATTCACTATTACTATTGGTTTAAGATAGGGTGTTTAGAAAATTGAATTTTAATATTTCAATAACTTAATTTATTTTAACAATAAAAATTCTACTAATTAAACTAATTCTTAAGCTATATAAATAGTTTTTCAATATATAAAATGTTAGTTATTTTAATATTAATTAGAGTAAACTCATATTATGATATATTATTAATATTACTGAATACAAAATAATTATATGGTACTTCACGGGAGATATTATTAATATTACTGAATACAAAATAAATTATATGGTACTTAACATTTAAGTACTGGAGATAGGGATTGTTAAATCTTGTTGGTCTCATAGTTAATTTTTTCCAAATATTATATTAAGCTTGTTTTATGGTGTTTTATGGTTTGAGAAATAGTGATTGATTTACGTGTGTTTAAGTCATCAAAATTATTCAAGGTTGTCTTTGGCCTCGGCCACACTAATCAATAACGTGGATAGATTTTTGCTGACAAAATTTTAAACCTATAACCTTCACATCACAAAATGACTGAACAATACACCCAATACTTTATATTTTGATCTCCTAAACTATCTTAAACTATGATATATTAAATACTCATAACAATTAAGTTATTATATTTCTTAAAATTTAAATTTTATATAAATTAAATAAATACAAGTTTAAATTAAAAAAATAATCTCTCTCTTACATTAATAAATTTAAGTTTAAATTCAATTTACTTTAATTTTAAATATGCACATATTCCTAAGTTATGTTATTTATGTAAATATCTAAAGTGATTATTACAAAATTGTTAAACGATATGCGGGATTTTAAAATTAGTATTTAATTTTGTTTTATTTAATTATTTTTAGGATGAGAATTAAACGATTTTATCATAAAAACGATTTTGTTTTTATGCTTTTACGGGTTTTATTTAATTTTAAAATTTTGGAAAATAAAAAATATTTTGAGTAATTTTAGAATTAAAAATAATAAATTTTATTTTATTTATTTATTTGATATTGTTTTTCGAAATAAGTTTTGTGGTAGACTTGAAGAAATCATGATTCCTCTTAAAGCGAGGATTGCTCTAATTTGTTTCTACGACAGTGTCATTGCCAAGCTCAATATCAATGAAGGGTGATCTAATGATATTAAATGCAATAGTTTATATGTCATGTTTAATACTTCCAACTGGTCCATCGTTATCACAAAGTGCCTCTTGTTAGTTTTGTGGTAGACTTGAAGAAATCATGATTCCTCTTAAAGCGAGGATTGCTCTAATTTGTTTCTACGACAGTGTCATTGCCAAGCTTAATATCAACGAAGGGTGATCTAATGATATTAAATGCAATAGTTTATATGTCATGTTTAATACTCCCAACTAGTCCATCTTATCACAAAGTGCCTCTTGTTTGGGTTAGGTTTGACAGCTGATTGCATGTCTTAGTTAGGCCAGAAAACCTATGTTGGGAATCAAGCGTGCTTGGGTAACTTGGTCTATGTTTGGAAAATGCCCTGGTATTGATGGAAATACCATTTGTGTCAGAGGAAGGCAAAGACACATGACGGTATAGTTGAGAAGCATTGCACCCAATAGACCTTGACTTGGAAGTAGGTGGGACCTTGCCTTGAGCAATAGGGAGGTCCCGAGAAGTTGCAAAAGACCTGATTATCCAAATTAGGTGTTTGTATAGGCCTTTTTGCATTATTTTTCACCAAGATTTTAGTGGCACTATCTGTTTCTGAAGGTGGGCTCTCCATTCTTATTCCATCTTCCAACTTAGAGGTATAAGGATTGTACATAATGTTGTTTGTACTTTTATCTCTTTTTATGCCACTTAATAAATGAAGACCTTCCCACTATTGAGGAGGGCCCATAGACATAGTCCAAACTAGACGAACTTCATAATTAAATCATTGTATCATGGTTTTCATGTTCTTCTGGTTATTTCTGCATTGTTTATTTAATTATGATGCATTTGTAAGTAAAATATTTTGGATCATTCACATTAATCGTTGGGCCATCACAAGCCCAATGGGGTCGACTCCCACCCTGATCGGGGAGAATGTAATGTATGTTGACTAAACATAAATGAAACCTTTTAACTTCATACTTCTATATATTATATATTACATTAATCACAGAACAATTGTTGTTCTACTTTTTCTTCCTATATGGTTGTTTTCTTCTCTTTTTTCTTATATGGTTTCCTTACTCTGAAGATTGGTGATTGTATTACATTATTCACAGAAGAGAAATTCTTCTTATTTTTCTTCCTACATGGTTGTTTTTTTTATGTGTTTCTTTCACCTAATAAGAAAATCCATTACTATTGGCTCAACCTTGGAGCTTGATTCCAAGAGTGTAAACAAAATTGAACCATGACCTCTAAATAGCTTAAGGTACTTTAATGCGAGAGAATCAATGAATTAAATTAACCCTCAATGCTACATAAAATTATCTTTAATATGTGAAATGCTAGTTATTTTAGTATAACTATAATAAGTTAATATTATTATATATTATCAATTTTATTAAATACAAAATAATTAGATGGTATTTCACATTTAAGTATGGGAGGGAAGGATTGTTAAATTTTATATTGAAAAATTAAGTAACTCATCAAAATCACTCGAAATTGCACTGAGACTCGATCACTCCAGTGTTTTAACATAGTTAGGTTTTCACCCAAACCAGTAACTTTCATATCACAAGGTAATTTAATAGTACCCCACATCATAGTATATATATTTCTTGGCATTCAAATTTCAAAATATATTATATGAATTAAAAATAAGAATAAAAAATTATCTCTTTGCCAGATAAATTTATGTTAAAAATAAATTTAGTTTAATTTTAAATATGTAAAAATTCCAAAGTTATATTTTACGTGACGTAAATATTTAAAGTGATTATACAAAATTGTTAAACGATACATTAATTTTAAAATTAACATTTATTTTGTTTTATTTAATTATGTTTAAGATGAGAATTAAATTTTATAATAAAAAGTTTTTTTTAATGTTGTTTTATTAATTTTATATATATTTTAAAATTTTGGAAAATAAAAAAATATTTTAAAATTAATTTAAAACAATTTTCAAGTTAAATATATATATTATATATATATATATATATATATATATATATATATATATATAAGATATAGATATAGATATAGATATATTATATATTTATTGAAAACTAGCTTTTTAATAAGTTACTTTATTATATAAAATTAAGTTGAATTAGTTAATACGAAGTAATATAAGTTTAGTTAAATACATTTAATGTTTAATAGAAAATGGATGACAAATCTCACCTCTAGCATTTACTAGTGAAACAAAATGCTTTTCATTTAAAAGTCTAACGTCACAATTAACTTTTTTAATTAATATAACCAAATATTATTTTCGGGAAAAAAATTAAAATTCCAACATTATTAAAAATCCAAATCCAACATTACTCCTGTAGAAAAAAATGTTTCGTTAGAAAATTCTCTTAATCATGTACCAAAAATGTCAAATCTCAATTAAACCTATCCGCAAGAAATCCAAATTCCTTACTTAAAAACTAAAGCATGGATATCATTCTCTAATCTACTTATAAATACTATTTAATAACAACATAACCAGATCCAAATAGGAATCAAAACTAATAAAAAAACTAATAAAATAAAATAAGAACAAGTGAACACCAGCTAAAAGACACATGGAGAAAAGAAAACACATCATCCCCGGGTGTACAGAATTGAATAGTCGAGTGGTCTTCCGCCTCAAAAACCCAGCAAACTCGGTCGTTAGCACTGTTGAAAGTATTCATCTCTAAGTTGAAGACCCTGACGGACATAACAATCCCGTCATTTGACATGCGTCGTCTACCATGCTGAGCTCCGGGTGTAGTTGGGTAAAAGAAAATGGTGTGGAATAATTCCTTCATCTTTTCAATCTTCTGCATCGAGTGACCAATGAGAGGATGAGCGCAAGAGGTGTAGCCACTTTAGAGGAATCTCGCTCAGATCTAGCTATCTAGCACAGAACAAGATATGCGACAAGGAAATAATCTCAACCCTATTGTTACTTCCAAATCCCCATTCCAAACTGAAATTGAAAAAAAATTTACCCGACACGGTATTGTCTATGAATACTGGTATTCTTACAGTAACTTCATTTCTTTCAAGAAATCGGTAATATAACTTTGCACAATGATAAAGTTGGCATGTGATACATATTCGTAATTGTTTTTTATTTTCTTGTTTCAAAACGAGGTTGATGATTTATTTGATTTTGTTGATCTGAGGTTATTTGGATAATAAATGGTATGAGAAGAAAAATAAATTAAAATTTTTGGCTGATATTTCAGAGTATTTGAACACTATTTTTTTTTATAGATTCATTATGATCGATTAAAATATAATTTTTAATATTTATTATTAATTTAATTATATTAAAAATTAAAAGTAAATTCATTATAAAATTATTTTATTTAAGAAAAATATCATTTATAAAAAAACATAATTTTATTTATCTTTTTAAGAAATGATAAATAGAATGTACACAAAACAAATATAGCAATTTTATATAAGAGTAAATTTTAATTCAACTCTTCTTACATAAGATATCACTTTAAGCAAATATTTTATTTTAAACTTCAAATCCATCAAATATATAAAAAATTCAAATCTTGTAATATTTATTCTTTTAATTTATTTATCATTTACTTTCATATTATTTATTAATTTTTCATATTAAATAAATAAAATAATTACACATAACAAAAATTGATCACAATATATATTCAATAAATCCAGTTAAGATAAACCTAAATCCTTTTATGTACATAAGTATTTATGCAATTATTTATATTTTCTCTAATGAGATTATTTCATTCAATTTTTTAATGTAACAGTCTATTGTTTGGTTAAGGCATTTCTCCAAAGTGCATTATAAAACATATTAGCTAGTTTGTAACCATTTTTTATTATTTTATTTTATTATAAATTTTAAAATTTATTTAATTAAATAAAATTTATAATTTATGTAATTTTATTAAAATATTATATATAAAATACTATTGTCTATATATGGTTGTATTTTTAGTTTTAAAATTGGATTTGATATTAAAAAATTAATTACTAAAATTAAATACTAAAAATTTTAGAAATATGCATATACAATTATTTTTAAATATGTATTTTAACCCAAAAACTAGCAATTAAGATTGTTATAGATTATATAATATAATGTTTAATAAAAATAAATTTCTATATAAATTTTATATTACAAAAACATATTAATTTCACATTACATGCATTTTAATAAAATAAAGTTGTTGATTAATAATTAACCGAGTAAACCAAATTCTTTTATTCAACTTAAACAAATATAACCACACATATTTACAATTATTAATTTATAAATTAAAAATATAACATATATCAATATTATGTTTTACAAAGATTCGTACTCTGGTAAACCTATTCTGTAGATTATGGTATATGTCATAAACCATAACTTATTTATACATCGTAAGTTAATATATATATTACTAACTGATTAAAAGCTTAGCCATATAAATCATAAACCATACATTTAATATATATCAGTACGAATTTCATTAAAAACTTGCCGTCTAGTTCACTTTCCAAAATTTCAATGCTATCCGCACTGTTCTTCCGGTACCGAACTTCGAATCAGCGAATTATTCGAGGAACCACAACCAAATTTTCGTTTTTATTCAGCTAGTACGACTGAATTTGGTAATTATGGTGGCATCAAATTGTTACAGTAAAACTTTTTTTATATATTAAAATAAGATAAATAGATATTGTAGTATTCAATGACAATAATAAAAAAGGGGCTTGTTTACTGATCTACATATTTATCAGAATTCTTTTTCGAGTTTGATAAAAAAAAATTATTTTTTTTTAAATGAAGAGGGTTTTTATTTATTTTTTATTGTAAAAATAAATTAACACCATTAAAAATATCAAAAACTTAAAAAATACTTAAAATTTTCAGAATCCTAAAATTTAAAAATATAACCAACATCTTCAAAAATTTCTACTAAATTTTATCCTAATCTTACCCAAATTTCCAAACTATTTTTAAAATTTTTTAAACTGCGCAATTAAAAAACTAAACATATCTAAAATCCAATCCATACCCTGGGAGAAAAGCACCCTAGCCTAGAAGCATCTTTCTGTCTTACAACCTATCACAAACCGTAGGCGCGAACGACAGCAAGCTCTTTTCATTATCATACAGTATTTGGAAGTTCTGCTGTTGGAAATTACCAATTAGTGATTGTCATCCCCATTTTTCATGGCAAGGCAGATTGCGCCACTCCCATCAGGGACTAAGTAGTTCTCTGTTGGCAAATCCCAATCTGCTCCATCGAAGTGGAATGTTAGAGCCGGACCATTTACAGTTGAAGAGCCAGACAGTAGCTTAAAACAGAGGTCTAGTCCCGAGGGACTATCGGTCTTCGGGAGACTAATCGCTGAGATCAGTGCGTTACTCACAGCCTCATATCCAACATCTTTCAGGAATGTGACGGTGGTTGCAGAGTCTATGATAACTCCACCGTAGCCATCGTGTGCAGGATCGAAAGTACCATCAGGGATATCCAGCCATTTACCATCAACGCTGATTCCCTTCAAAGACTTGGTTTCTCAGAGATCTGAATAAGACGAGTCGAACCGAACTTCTCGGATTGCAAGCTAGTAGAGTTGCCTATAAACGAAGGACTGGTTTTGGAAGCAGAATCATTAAGAGAAGCCAGACAGTAACCTATTACCCCCGACCGGCCAAGCTGTGAGATGAGGGATAGAGTACATCGGCCGAACCCTATTAATCCATCTGTGCTATTGAAGGTACTTCCCTGACTCAAACTCGAGCAACCAAACAGAATACCGGGAAGTTGTTGAGAAGCCGAAAGGATACCACCCGTTGTCGATAGGTCAGCGTACAAATACGCGTAGCTGCAGAGGTCAGGAGGGGTGCAACTATGCGACTGTAGATATTGGTACAGAGGGCTTGAGCAGCTGTACGGTAAGTCGAAGAGTTCGAAGGTTCAAAGATTTGATCTGACTGGTTGAAGCATAGTAAGCAGGGCTTGCACTGCGTCCATATCAGGTCATTGCCCTTGTCCATTATTGCAGGAAAGGTTATGGATGGCGTGCCAATGGCCGCTGCCAAGTAATATTCTCCGCCTGCTGACCTTACTGGAGCCTACGCATCGAACTGCCCGTCACCAACAGACGTCAGCAATATCCGTTGTCTTGCTCGACTGCGTTTTATTGCTCGTTTCAAGCACTGGGCGGATGTAATATTACCTGGATATAATGGAGAGAGAGGTGAATCTCTGTGCACAAGATCGACTCTAAATCCAACAGGGCGTTTGTGAGGTAGTTTGACACCAGCCACTTCAGGTGCTGATAAATTGGCTACATGCCTGCATTGCATCAAACGAAACACTGAAAGCAACAACGTCAAAGTAATAACCACGCATTTTGCTGGCACCAGCAGAACTAGCCAATTGCACAGCCATATACATATATCCTCAGGATTGGTCGCCCAACGAAAAACGATGTAAATGAAATTACGAGGTAGGGAGAATAACTAAGATGAAGGTGCATTATGAGGCTAGGGAGAAGAATCCTTAACTAACATGAAGGTGCAGGGAAAATAATGAAAGCCAAGGGATGTCGCAGATGTTCAGAAAATAATACCACAGATGTAAAAGAAAAGACAATTTAACTGGAAACAAAAGCTTTGATGTATAGGATATCTTATTTAGTGGAGAGAATTCCGAAGAAAATTACCGAAAAATAAGAAAATACTGTGCCGAAGAAAATAGGTAAGTTTGCTATAAATTGTTGTCCAATAGCACCTACCAAAAATGACCTCCAATACGTTGGTGACACTAAAATTCCCTCCACCGCAGAGAAAAAGCTTTGATCAATTAGATCTTCCATTTCAAAATATATAACAGAATGCTTTGTATGTATAGTAAATTAAATTTGGAGAGACCGGCCAGAAATTCGCAGGAATATCCAATGGACAAATAATGCACGCAACCGCTCAAAGTAGTATTGTGATAATTAATTAGTAACCTATTTAAATTGAGCAACAATGCACCTAGACTCACTAATACATCCATCTGTAGCAATTAATTCCTTTATTCACTCTACAGATAAGCTAGAGCTGTACTGAAAAGATCTTGCTCGTAAAATATGGTATGGGCAAGTAACCGTCATTCCTAAACCTCTAGACTGCGACGATTGATATACTACATTGGACTACATTTTGAAAATGTTAATTAAACCCTTTAGACGACCATTTAGAATTTAAATATAATGTAGGTTGATTGAACACAACCGAAACCTTTTAAATTCATGCTTCTATATATTACATTTACATTAATCAGAAGAGTTTCCTTCGAAGATTACTGATTGTATCAGATTAATCAGAGAAGAGTGGTTCGAAACCTTTTAAATCCATACTTCTATATATTACATTAGATTACTGATTGTATCAGATTAATCAGAGAAGAGTGGTTCGAAACCTTTTAAATCCATACTTCTATATATTACATTAATCACATAAGAGTCGTTCGAAAACTTTTAAATTCATTCTATATTTTTCAATCACAGAAGAGTTGCTTTTCATATTTTTCGTCCTATGTGGTCATCTTCTTTTCCCTTTTTTCCTTGTGTGGTTTCCTTACAGTGAAGGTTGGTGATTGCATTATATTAATCACAGAAGAATGTTTTTTTTCTTTTTTTTACTTTTATTTGATTGTATATTGTTTTTAAATGTTTTTTTATTCCCAATATTGGTGATTGGTCATTATAATACAAAGTAGTTTTAAGATAATATTTAAGATGTTTTTTTGGTAAATTATCTTATTTTGAGACAAAAGAAAATTTGTATATTGTCTTAAATATTTTTTTAAGTACTTGTGTCAAATTAAATTGTCTTAAAATATTGTCTCTATAAGGACAATAGATAGCATAAGCAATTTTGTCTAGCCACAATTTCATTTTTGTCTTTCTACAGACAATAGTTTTGATTAAAGGCATTGTTTTTAAAGAGACAATGTATTTGATGGTAACTGTTGTCTCTTTAAAAACAACAAAAATTTACATTCAAAGATAATACATCGCTTTTGTCTTTTTAGAGAAAATATAAAATAATGAATCTACAAAAATATGTCACCATTGAAATAAACCAATATTAAAAGTATTTAATTAAAAATAAACTACACTATCATTGATTATTTCATATTAGGAGAGAGTTTCCATTGAGCTAGCACCCTTTAAAGAATTATGTGAGTTATGGTAGTCCTTGAAATTGCATATATAGGCATTCGTTTTAAAAAAATGCGCGACACATAATGGTGTAATCTTTGTAAACTCTAAAATCATGCAAGCCCTATTTTTAACTTAATAAAAATAACTCAATGGAGTTAGCTCAATGCCACACCCATGTAGCATGACTCACACAACAAGCTAACTAGGAATTGCACCAAGACGTGTAAAGGAATGCAGATAAGAGGAATAGAGGAATGTGGAAAGAAAGTTGAAAAAAGCATACCTTTTGATCATTAAATGTTAGGAACCACTCCAGTTCTTGCAATTAGAGGTTGTATGTTTTTTCCAAAGAGTAACTACCGAATCCGTCTTAAAACTAATTGTAATTTTACGGTTAATGAAACTCTTTTTTTTAAGATATTAAAAATGACAATAAAAATAATAGCTATTAAAAATAATTTCATTAAACAAACTAATAAAACAATTAAAATAAAGATAAAATATCAATAACTCCCAATTTTGATTGATTTTAGTTCACTTTTTTTTACAATACAATTTTGAATTAAATAGTTAAAATAAAAATACATCCAAATTAAAACCACAACAACTAAAAGTATATGAAAATCACTCTCAAAATAAATTTAATATAAGCACTTTACAAAGCAATCACAAATCTTAGTAAATTAGAAATGATACTTCTCAATGGAATGGTTGAAAACAAAATAGCTAGATTTACATTAAAGTTGGACCCAAAATAATAAAACAATAAAAACAATTCCAAAACAAATATGCCAATAAATTTGCAAATAATATAGGCATTATGATCCTTTATTTTTGGTGGCTCATTTTTCACTAATAGTGAAGCAAAACATCATCAACATCTAAAACCTAGCTCAAGGTGGAAGAGAATATTACCTACCCTTGCTACTAGGTATTTCACATCACTAAGCTCATGTTATACTACTTAGGCTTGCGAGGAGTTTCAAGAATCAATTTAGTATCAAGATTTCGCTGCGGTTTATACGTCAAGCACCTTGAAACCAATCCAACTAGTTCAGTTGCATCTTCATTTGCATATTGTCCATCTAAGGAGGAGTCCATCAACTCCAGTACATTCTTCCCTTTATCAAATCTAAGGCTTGCAACAACAGTTCCCACATCATAATTTCTGATAAAATTTCAAGTAACTATGGAGATTGGCATCAATAAGTAAGTAACACCAGATAAACTTCAACCTCCACTAGACATATATGAAAATGAGTGTACAAGGTACCTGTTTTCTATCTGTCCCCAAGTATTGGAGACGAAAACCAAGAAAGGGAAGGAAATGAATTTCCGTAAACATGAACACTCAAGATAGGTTTTTGAGAAAACTACAGGAAACAAAGGTAATGTCTCGAAACAATTTTGAGAAAGGTGAAGAGAAGATCTTTTCATTGAAGTTATTTCCCTTCACCTCCCATAAAACAGCTTATTTATTTTACTTGAGATTTCACATGTTTTAGAGTTATTTCTTTTGATTTAGTGAGCGAGGGAATGATTGAAAACACTTTACTTCCTTCTTTCTAATTTTTCGACTACAAATTCTAAAAACTTAATGCAAAAACATCGGAAGATGCCAAGAAATTGCAAAAAACCATTAAGGCATTTCCAACCTTTTGGAAATAATTTCTCGCATCTGGATGTATTTCAAAAGCTGAAATACCTTTAGTGTTGGCTAGAAACAATTCCCATAATGCACTGTTTCTTTTAAATCGAGTGAAAAAAGATATTAATATCAAATAGATGTTAAAGAACTCCTAAATAGCGAAACATAATAAAGAAAAGAAATCACAGATTGCAAGCTAAAATTCTATTGGAATTATAGTCTATAGAAAATGTTACATATCCATTATGATTATAAATGACTATGCTACCATACTAGTAGCAACAAGGAGAGTTTAGAAAATTATCGGAAAAATGGTTTATAATTGTAATCTTTGATTCTATTGTAATGGTGATGACATGAATAGTAAATGTATAACATATGCTAGAAAGTACTGGTTGACTGGGAACAATAGAGTTGTAAGATGGAAAATACAACTAAATAAAAAGAATACAAATTTATGGATTCAAATTTCATATACAATTCTATCCACCATATTAAATTTAAAAGTTAATAATAGATTATAAAATCTTACATATTTATTTTCCCTAATTTCCTTTTTTCTTCTTAGCTTAATAAAATGACAGAGGTGAGTGGTTGAAGTAGGATGAAATCCAAATTCATTTAAAAACCTATAGTATCATGTATGATGAGAATACAATGAACATAAATCATTCAATTGATCAAGTTAAATAGGTAACTAGGAAAAATAATCAAATTTAAAAGAGCAATGACTAAGGCTTCAGTTGTTTAATGAAGTTGGTACCTTTTCCTTAAATGGAAATGTTGAAAAGAGAGCTAGACCTATTTATGCTACTTGATTGTATCTTATACTTTATTTTTCCATACAGGAAGGGAAAAGTTGAGAGGATGTTTGTGTGAAAGACATTTGAAAAATTGTCGCATTGACCCACAATAAAAAATGAAAGTAGATAAATAACAAGTGTGTTTGTGGTTGTCACAAAGAGAGAGAGAGAGAGAGAGAGAGAGAGAGAGAGAGCATATACATGACTAGGTGGGGTGTGTCTCCCACTAATAAGGTCCAATAGCACTGTCCCACAACTATATATTGCACTTTCGAGAGTTACTCTGCCTGCATCAATGAGAAGGAATATCCATTAAATACATTTAATACTTGCAGGTCACAAAATAATTTCCTAGAAAAAATGCCAGTGTTATGCACAAGAAAGAGATAAACTTAAATGATAAAGAAGATCCATTAAATACATTTAATGCTTGCATGTCACAAAATAATTTGCCAGCATATCTTCCAATGTTATGCATGAGAAAGTGTTCAATTGAATGCTAGATGTTGAACTAATAACTATTGTAAAGAGAAAAAAATCAAAACAATATATCAACTAAGCAAGATCAATTACACATATATTGCTTGTTTTAAAAATAGAAAGAACATTGAAAATGACATTAAATAATGTATAATGAGCGAACTTTATACTAATATTGAATTAATAAGACTCATTAATATCCAAATCAATGACACTAAGAACTATAAGTAGAAATTTTAAATTCCACAAGTTTATATTTTGAATTATCGAAATGTGAAATTATTTTTAACTAACACGATATGTGGTGTATGAAGGCAAAGAGAAACGATAATAATGCAAGAATATAAATACAACAATGAAGAGCCTCAAATATAAGATATGTCATCTAAAAACCAAAATATGGTTAGAGTGACATAAATTTTTCATGCTATCTCTCGAGCATGCATTATTGAAAATATCATGTATTTAAAGCACCTCTATGCAAAAGCATATAAACTATACTTTTGAAATTCCTTTCACTTATTTTTGAAGTATAAATTTTTATTCTAATCAGATATTGCCACTTGCAAAAATGAAAGGTCCCTCTTCCACACTTTGGGGACATATCTTTATGATTGAGGTGTGGAGCCTGTGTGTGGAAAACATATTTAAGGAAAAATTTCTTATTGAAGCATATTCTTGTAGAGGAAACAATTCTACACCATCATCTTATACCAGTTCAATTCCCACCTTCTCTTCACATGAATAATTTTCCACAATTACCATACTGCACAGGATATAGTGCACCACCAACTCTTACTTGAATCACAACAAACATTGATACCTAGAACTTCAATCATGAAAGCCATTAACTATGGTCAAGGCAATGAAACTAGTTGGTAGGTAAAGGTTACACTTCTCCTCCAACATCTAAACCCGGACATTGAGAACTCTCTCTCCCCACCTCTTTGGTTCTCTGTTAATTCCCCTGGTCTCATTAGGAAAAATTCTAATAGAGGTATTCAGGAGAATATATACAATGCTTATTTGAAATTCAGATGAACTGCTCCATAATGCCCCCATTCCAAAACATCATGTTGGCCTTATCCACATCCTAGGGTAATTCATATACAACTACACTATAGCATAAGAGTCCCGAAGGTGGGTGTCCTACACGAAACATTATTTTCCAACCAATATAGGGGCCCCGCCGAGGTTTGAAACTTGGTTTATCTGTCTAGCAAGGCTTGTGGGTAGTTGATAGTCCCACTGACTTGATCCTAGGTCTTCTTGGTGACAAGTAGTAGGTCTACCAATTCTCCTGATTAAAAAAATTAAAAAAATAAGGGTTCTGATCACCAACTATATACTGAGACTGATCATCATCTTCAAATGGGGCACAATATTTTTGCATATTTTTTATTTGGCAACCGGAATCTCAGGATCATTTTGGTTTTCTATGTGTTATAAAAAGCAAAAGCCATGGTTGATGCCATTGTTTCTTTGGTGATTCACATCATGCATGCCTTCCATGGGACTTCTCTACAGTAAGAAAACCAAAGTTGTCTTGTTCCTTTGCAAGGTGCTACCCTTAAGCATAATTCTCACAGACAAGACCTCTTATAACATGAATTTGATGTTAATTTGTAATACCATATCTCATTTATGTGCCAAGAAATTTTTATGACCCAAAAATTTATTTTACCTAGTAAATCTTTTTCTGAAATTTCTAAATAAAAATACTATGGTATTTTAACAATAAAATTGACATCAAAATCACAAATATAAAATCAATCACATGCCAAAAACTGTAAACCCTCTTATGTATCCTTTACTTTTGTTTCTTGTAATAAATAAGAAAATGATGGAAAGAGAAATACATAATTTTTATAGCAAATGGATTGCACCCACACTACCTCCCTCCCTCCTAGCCATCATACATGTGGCCCATGTATAATACTATCCACACATGCAGACTGTGAGCCATACTATCAACAAGTGCTGCCTCCTTGCATAAGTGATCCCGCGTGACTGTCATGGAGCTAGATCATAGCCATTTGTGAATCTGGCGCTCAACAACTCATATTGTCTTAGCCTTCATTAAGTTTCCTTCTCTGGAATTTTTGAGTTGCAAAATTTTCTCTCTGCAGTCCTTGAGTCTCTCACTGCTCAATAAATGAAATGTCTCTCAAACATTTAAATTACTTACAATTGTAATGTGTCCTTCCCCTTCCTTTAGGTTGTCTTTATAATTATCCATTCTGCTAGATCCATAACACTAATCTCCAAAGCGATAGATAGCTAGGATTACAATTTTTTTACAACAAATGGAACTTGGAAATTCAACTCCTTGAAAAGACTAAATTGCAACCACACAACCTCCCTCCCTCCTAGCCATCATACGTGTGGCCTGTGTGTATAACTATCCACACATGGGGATTGTGAGCAGTAATATGCACACATGTTGACTCCTTACACAAGTCAGCCCATGCAACTCTCCTAGTGCTAGATCTTGGCCATCTGTGAATCTGGTGCTGAGTAGCTCAAATGGTCTTAGTCTCCACTAATTTTATTTCTCTCGAATTTTCCAACTCCAAACTTTTATTTATCTTCAGCCTTTGAGTCTCTCACTACTCACTCGATGAAATGTCTCTCAAATCTGAAAATTACTTGCAATTGTAATGTGTATTTATCCTTCCCTTAGGCTATCTTTATAATTCTTCATTCAGCTAGATCCATCACCCTACTCTCCAAAGTGATAGATAGGTAGGATTAAATCCTAACCCACTTGATATCAACAATTGAGATAGCGCCGAGAGGGATCAAATCTTGTTTCACTCAAAAAGAGGGTTGCACCTCAAGATATTGATCCCCCTCGGTGCTTGGTAGATCTAGAGTTAAGATGGATCTAGGTTGGTTTAATTATTAATAATTAATAATTATAATTATTATTATATATATTTTATTTTTTATATTTTATTTGGTTTTTAATTTAATTTTAATTTTATTTCATTGCTATGTAATTTTACCGAGTCAAAATATTTACATAACGTAACACCACATAACATAACATAAGCTTACAACATCTCTTCAATACCAGGTTGGAGAGCGCCTCTATGCACTTTTCCTTAGAAAACCTTAGCCTAATAGCCAACATTGATGAATGTGTTTTTCTTAAGCTAGTCTTAGGAAAAAATATCATAATAGACACACTTTACATGAGCAAGTTCCTAGGAAGGTCTTGGACTACTCCTTCATGCTTGGCACTTAGCCTATGTAGAAGTACCTCTCCATTGCTAGAACCATCATAATTTGAGGCTCATGAATTATAAGTTTCAGTAACTCCATGACATATGCTGTAAGAAACATTAAGATTAGGCTTCCACTATGAGATCAGTCAGAAGGCGTACACATCAATCACCCTGGCCATATACCAACACTAAATGTCATTATCGATTTTTCCTTGCATTCGATATCAGGAGAGTTATTGGGTGACAATGTGCTCAGCTCATTTTCATCATCTATTGCTTAGCGACTTCATATATTTTAGTGTCCTTCAGATCATCACCCCATTTTTATTCATTTGGGATTTCTTATGCTTCACTGCATTTCCTGTAAATCTTTCTTTGTTTTATCTATTTTTGTATTTATTGGATATGCTTTAGGAACTCCCAAGTCCCAATGCAGATTCTGGGCATTGTATTTTTAGCACTCTAATTGGCCATATTTGGCCTCTAGTGGACATTAGTATTTTAATTAAAAAAATTAGATTATCCAAGGTCACAATATTTTACTTTCTCCTTAATTTGGTTGGAGTGACCTGACCATTCACATGAATTTTGTAGCAAGCATCTCAAAAAATCATGGGATACAATTTAAAATTGTTCATAATTACATTACAGATAATGAGATAAACATAGAATATGTCCATGATCATCATCAGAAATCATACGTGCCGACCATCAATGGATTGATTGGATTAGCTAACCAAAGTTAACATCAGTCACTAGGTTTTGTACAAAGGTAAAAAACTTATGTAAGAGTAGGATGATGGTAAAAAGTCATAGCATAACCAATGGCTACTTACAAAAAAAATAGCCTTGGCCAATTGAACTTTCTCAAATTGTTTCTTGTTAAGGATAAAAAATATCAGTTCTAGAATGACAGATGCTTAAGAATAAAAACACCTTTAACACATAATGGATCTTGAAGTACAAATTATGCATCTCCTTAACCAATTCCACCTACATTAGTCAAAATTAGTAATTTCCCTCCCGTTTGAAAAAAAAAAGTGGCAAAAATATTCTAATCAAATATCATGGCCTCCACCAATAACAAGTGCAGATTAGAGTACCATAAAGATTCTAGTTTTAAAAGAAAACAATTCAATAGGTCTCCTTTCTTCAAGAAAATAGGTGCTTAGGTAACATACGCAAACTCGTAGGTCAAAAACATGACTGTTGACATTCAAGTTGAGCTTAGAGTACCAATGGGATCCTAGTTTCAATAGAATCCAATGGGATTCATAGATTCTATTTTGAAATTTGATTTATTTGCAGTATTAGAAGTGGAAGTAGTTTTATGTTAGAATATGCATCCTCCTACATAATATTTATTTATTCCTCGATTGAATCCTTTAAAGTCAGTCAAATTCTATAAGATTCCTCTAGGTGCAAAGTAAACAAAGTTTATCATAATCCATTAAAAACTAATATGAATACTTGTCCTTAGAAACTCTGGTGGTGTGTATGTCAAGTTTGTTCTACAACTCTTTCCATCTTTGTTATTTTTCATAAGGCCGAATCTTGAAAGTATATGATCCCCATCATAAGAAACAAAATAGAAACAATTGATGAAACTCAAATTGAAATACAAAGTAAGCTAACAGTCAAGAAGTTCTCCAACACTTTGGGCTATTCAATATCATCAACAACAATGGCATCTTATGCAAAACTATTGGACAAACTATAGCACCAAAGTTCAAGAGAGAAAACAAAATGAATGTTTTTTAAGGAACAGTCCCATCAATAAAGCAACAAATGAAACAATCTAAAAATATTCATATTTTGTTTGATTTATATTGCTAACAATATCCTTTCATGAGTAAATAAAAATTGCAAGTGGTATGTTACGCATTACCTTCAATATGGTACAACTACAGAGTACATAGAAATCAAAGGCCATATTTCTGGGATCCCCATCCTATGAAAAAAATAGAAACAACTAATGAATCTCAAATTGAAATTCAAAGTAATTTAATAGTCAAGAAGTGCTCAAGCGCTTTAGGCTATTCGATAGCATCAACAACAATGGTCATCTTATGCATAACTATTAGACAAACTACACAACCAAAGTTAAAGAGACTAAACATTTTTTTTTTTTAAGGAACAATCCCATCAATAAAGAAAGAAATGAAACAAATCTAAAAATAGTCATTTGTGGTTGCAGTTAAATTGCTAACAATAACCTTTTATGTGTAAATAGAAATTGCAAGCGAGATGTTACCCATCATCTTCAATATGGTACAGTTGTAGAGTACATGAAAATGAAAGGCAAAATTTATCCAACTTTTATATGCAATATGATATAAGTGAAAAATATCATGAGACAAGTTACTTATTTGTGAATATCATTTGACACTGTCTAAAAATGCTACATTCTGGACTTTTTTGGCGGAATCTGGCCAAAAACATTAGCGAAGTCTTGATTTTTGTTGTTTAAAATGGGCTTTTGACTACATATATGGATTCAACACGCTAAAAAACCCATGGGGAACTCGAATTATGGAGAGTTTAGAATTCAAAATTGTGATTCTACAAAATCCATGCTTGATTCTAGACAAATTAGACTAGAAAATATGTTAGAAAACGCTCCTAAACAAAGAACAGATAGACTAGCATAATAATTGTCACGTTGGTGCCATATAATGAGAAGCTCAATACTCACATACCACACATTCCTAAGAATTTTTTTGATAGAAAGGCATGATACCCTTGAGAAATACTTCTCAAACTTGGAAACAAACTTATCCAACTAAGTATCTATAGATAATACTACCTCCTTTTGCTGTTTCTTCCACTTACCCTTATTATAATCAAGATTCTAGACATTGTGATGCATAATGACCATGCTTACAAGGAATGAAGCACTTATTTTAACTCAAGTCCTTTCTTATCTATGAGTTTACTCCTCACTTTTTCCTTTACCTTGCTAGGTCATTTACCTTTTCTCTTACCTATCTAACCAAATAGAACAAGTTTCTAGTTAGTGTCCCTCTTGCTAGCTTTCAACACCGTCCAAGTCTCCTCGTGGAAGCAATCTTCGTGCATCTTTTCAATGTGAGGAAGGTTCTCATGATCACAAACACCTTTGATGAATGGTTCCAATGGAGCTAGGAATCCATTTGGTGCCATTTTCACTTGCTTTAAATCTACAACCTTCTCACCATAAGGTCATTATTGACTAAGCTTGATTAGGCCATCTCTATAGATCTAATATTGTTTCACAATATCACCCCCCTATTTATGTTCTCACTCTGCTAGAGGCCCACTAAAGCATAAAGCACATCCTTTACTTTTTTCTTCTCGTATATAGAGGGATCAAATGATCCTTTACGACTTCCATGATCATCCACTTGGACTTAATTTTCGTCCTCGCGTGCATTGCCAACCACTACAAATCTATAGGTGAGAGCATGATATCTTAGATATCAGTCTTTTAATAAGAGCATAACCTTGAGTTTCTATAACCAAGAAAAAAGAGGCACCATCAAGTCTATCCTTGAACCTGAAGCTAACTAACACCATCTTTGAGATCCAATACACAAACTCCTAGATTTGAAAATTAGTCCTTCAGAGAAATATGGAAACCATCAAACAGCTTGTTCGTCTTTCTAAAAATTTCTTTGCCACTATAAATGTTGGAGAATTTCAATTAGAAAAATAGCTATGATACCATGTAAATTTTTCAAGCCTATGTGAATGTTATGATAATGATCTCACACTCAATAATTGAAAACAAACTTGATTTAACAGTAGAAAATTAAATTTTTGTACATTTCGTGAATCACACTATAGCTGAAAAAATGAATAGTGGAAGAAATAAAGCACATATATAGAAATTTCTCCTTCAAATCGACTTTTAATTCCTTTGATCAAATATTACAACGTGACATATACACCTTGCTTTAAACCAACTATTATACACTCAATTAAATCACCTCAAACAATAGTGTACAATGAAATCAAAGGGTGTAAGACCAAATCTGAGAGTGTATAACTTATGGCCTATACAACCTCTTTTACTTCTTGGTCATTTATAATACATATAATATATAGATATAGTAAAAATGATATTTTATTTGATATATTTTATAATTCTTTTTAATTTTATTTTTTCGTGTGATATGCATAGCAAAAATTATATATACAAACTCTATGGTGGCTATATGTCCAATGCGCATTGTGTAGACTTCAAGGAAATGCAAGGTTGGTATCAAAAACATTGCAAAATGGTTGGACCGATTTTTAGCTCATATAAATCTCTTGGATAGGTTGAGGTACATGAGATCTTGGGTCTCTCCAATAGCTCTCTTTGACCATGCTCCGATCATTTTACAATGGAAGGGAAATAGGATGTTGAAAGGATTTCTCTTCAAGTTCAAAAAAACCTCACTGGCTTATGAGGATTTTTGTAAGACAGTTCATGAATCATGGTCAAAGTTATCCGTGGATGATGGATTATATTAGTTGGAGGTAGTTTACTTAAAGCTTCACATCCTCAAGAGGGTGCTAAAGAGATGGGAGTTAGAAAAAATGGTTTCACATTTGAAAGATCTAGAGGAGATTGAGGCTAAGATGGTTCACATAAATTACTTTACTCAATGTCAGATTTCTTTCACGGGCACAAATACACGATTTACGGGAGTTGGAGGCCCATAAATGATACATCCTTAGACTATAGGAGGAGACATGGGGACTGAAGATCCATGTTATATGGTTAAAGGCGAGGGACAAAAACACTCAATTTTTCTAGAGGTATGCTATGATGCGTAGGGACAAAAACACTATTGGGGAGGTTGTAGCAGTTTGGGATGCTATCGACATATGAAATCCATCAAGCCCGAGAACTCTTCATCATCCAATGGAAGAACAAGCATATAGAAGGTGTATGGTTGGCTTGATGAAGTTTCTTCCAGAGATGCATTTCACTATGAGGATCCATTGAAGCATGTTTTACATGTAATTGGAGGAATTGTTACATGTATTAGATTCTCTTTTTCATATCATTGATGGATATGCTTGTTCTTAGGTTAAAACTCGGGCCTAAGACCATGTGGATGAAGGATCTAAGAAAAAAGGGACCTTTACAAGATGAACACCCAACTTGAGATCATGCCATGTAGAACTAAGTTACACATGGGTTTGGTCAAAGGCCCACTTGAGTCTTGAAGTAGGACACCATCTTCAAGGAGTTGGTTGGTGGATGTTGCAGGTAAGAAGGGGTGAGAAATAACCCAAATGGAATAAATTTAATGTATTTGAAGCTGTGTTTCCCCCTCAAGTAGGAATATTTGGGGGTAAGGACACATTTTCACATATTTGGAGCCATATTTTACCTTTTGAAGTATTTTGGGTTTATTACATTACATAAAATCAACTCTATGTGACTATTATCCATATGATCCTAGTTAAATAGATAAATTGCTAAATTTAATATCATGTAGAAATTACTTTCAGATCATAGCATCAATCACACAATAACTAAAAATTTAAGTAGTGTAAGAATAAAAGGGTCTTGTAGATACATAAGTAATTTCTTCTTATAATTAGCATTACATACTTCATGGAAACCTCTACAAGCTACTAAAATAACAATTCCATGGTCATTATATTCATCTCAAAATGAGGTATATGATATACACAAAAAAGAAAGGAAAAAGTTGTACAATTGTTGTATTGCTCCATATGGCCATACATATCCATATGATTTTATTGATTATTTATACAATTTCCTTTCAACCTATTTAAAACCTGTAAGTTCATCCTTATTGTGCATTTCTTTCTCTTAGTTGTTCAATGTGGGAAATGCCTCTATATCTTGTCTTATTTATGCTTTTATGAAACATGTAGACGTTCTTTCTTGCACTAAATTTCTCAATGTACATATTTTTTGAGACCTTCCTTCATATCTAGAAGAAACTTTGCATGAGGAGATACCATGTGGTTGTTGACATAATCAAACCCTTAGATGAATATTACGTTCATGGTTTAAAAGGATTTCATGAAATAGAAAGTGGAAAGTGGAAATATGGACCCAATTTATTCATTCAAAAGACAAAAGGAAGTGCTCCACATGAGGAGGATTAGGGAATTGACAATAATGATGAATAAAATGGCACAAGGTCACCAATAGAGCTGCCATAGAATAACTCAGAGAAGATTTCGTAGGAACCAAAACGATCGTGAAGCCCCAACCATGGCCACCCCAATGTAAGCCAATAAGCCGCATTGGTAGATACATAGAGAAAAAGGACCACATGGGCCATGACATCACGACATCCTTCACACCAACGAACCTCATCCCTGATTATCTCCATCATATTATGCCCCAGAACCATCTAACCAACATGAAAACCCATTGAGGAGAAAATGTCGTCGAAAATGGTGTCTAAAGGCACAAATTCATTTTCCAGTGACCCTTGTCATGTATATATTACACAAAAGAAGAGGAGTCTAACCTACTCTTCCTTAATGAATAACAATTGTCATTAACCTCGTAGCCACTATAATGCACCTCGAAACCTTTGGCATCTTCACCACGCCCAAATCTATGACCAAATCCACCTCCTCTGACCACAATCCTTTGGATAACACCTCCTCATGCCACCATTCTAATATAAATGATCATATCCTTGAAACCCTTGACCCTCGCAGGAAACCTTCGCAAATTCCTCTCCATTCACATGTGATTTGAAACAATGTAGAAAAAGCATTGGTAGCGTATAATATTCTCCCTCGTATGGATATTTGAACTCATAACATCTTTTCAAGTGGTGAGATAAACAACCATTAGTGTGTTCACAATTTAAATTACCTTTTTCTTTTTATTACTGAATAGTCAACACTACTCCATGCCTATTTTAGTAGAGATCCCCTAGTTTTACCAAACACTCATTTTAATACCTCCAAAACCTATAACCCTCTACCCAAAATCCCCACCCCCAATATCTATAATATATTGGCTCTATTTTTCACAATTTTAAAACCCCCTTTATGAATGAACATGATAATTAATAAAGTGAAGCCCTATGTGAAAGTCATCCCTTGAACAGGTGATGCCAATTACACCTTTGGTAATGGTCAATCCCATATCCTCTGATGATCCATTACATTATCCCCATCCCTTTGCGAACTACGCGAATGAATTCATCCATGAGTATCCTATCCCTCAAATTCATCCTGTAGCGGAGTCCTCTCCTCTCTCTAATAAGTCATCCTATGTAATTGGATTTCCATTCTGGCATTTGGATATGGTCTCGTCCCTTGGTAGATTTTCCCCTGGCAAGGAATTTGAGGCTATTTTTTCCTCATCTTAGACTCTAGCCCCCCTTTCTATTAAAATACCCTTTTTCCATGATCCTTCAAATCTAGAGGGAAATCATATAAAAATGTCACACATAGGAAGAAGAAACCCCATAAATATGAAATGGTTTTAGCCTGTAACGAGATTGAATTGGGTTATGCTAATGAGGCTGGATCTCCCAATAACTGGTTTGATATTGATTCTGATTTTACAGTTGGGAATGTATCTATTTGTAATTTTGATGGAGTTTGTGTCCTTAGAGGGGATGTAACCATACATGTGGTGCCTCCATGGTTATTATTTTCATTAACATCCAAGGTTTGGGAACGACCCCAAAATTAAGCTCCCTCAGAGGTATTGTTTGGGTTCATAAGCCCTCTCTAATCCTTTTCCAAGAAACAATGGTTTGTAAAGATAAGGCATGGGAGGATATGTTGTCTATGTGCTCTACATGGCATGTAGTTGCAACTGATGCTATTAGATTATTTGGTGGTTTGGAGGTTATGTGGGATCCAAAAATTATTGAGATGCAGGCATTTTTGTCATGTGCCAGGATTGTCATGACCAAACACATGATGGGAAATTGTCAAAGGGTCTTAATTGTCAACTCATATGCTCCATATGTGGGGTATAGACTATTGTCGGACTAGGTTGCACAATTTGGAATCCTTCGATTAAGTTCCATGATCATCATGGGAGATCATAATTTTTTCAATTGGGAGGGAAGATATTTGGGGACAAAAGGCTAGAATTGATAGTATGGATGCTCATTTCATAGGTTTGATGGAGGAATTTTCCCTATTGTATGTTATGCCAGATCCTCTTGTCCCCACTTGGAGGAATGGGACAACCAACGAGGAGGGTATATAAAAAACAATGGACATGTTTATGGTTAATCAAACTATGGTTAATCATTTGATAGATCTAAGATCTTATATTATTCCAACATTTATTTCTGATCACTTTCCCATTATGATGACATCAGACGAATTGGAACAAATGAGATCATCACCCTTCAAATTCAACCAAGAATGGCTTAAAATGGATGTATTTGGGGATCTAGTATGAAATTTTTGGTCTCAGTCATTACTTCCACCTCCACAGAATCACATGAAATCCATATGGTAAAATATTAGAGAGATAAAAAAGGTTGCTCAAGAATGGATTGGGGGGATAAAGGAGGGTGAAACTAAAGCTTTTAGGGAGATTGAAATTTGCCTATGTTATTTCAATGATACTCAGGACCCATTGTTCTTCTCAGAGGAATAGCAACATAGGATCATTGAATTGGACTGTAAGAGAAGGAACAATCTTCATTCATGGGAAGAAGGCATCCACATGAAGAACATGGCGACATGGATAAAAGCTAGATATAAAAATACTAGATATTTCCATGCACATTTCAATGCTAGGAAAGAAATCAATTCCATAAGGAGGATAAGAGATGATGCCATAAACATATGCAATTCACAAAGATATATTGAACAGGGGACAATCACACATTTCAAAGGCCAATTCTCGACACAAGAGACATATTTCAGGTCACAAAATAATTTCATCGAAGACGTTCCAAACATTTTCACATCAGAAGATAATGACAGATTGGGACAACACATCACAAGGGAGGATTTGCCAAAGATATTGACGGAATGTGAAAAGGAGAAAAGTATGGGCCCGAACGAGAGGGGAGTTGAAATTTTTATTCACTTCATTGATTTGATGGTCCGAAATTTGTTGGCAATAACTAAAGAATCTAGGATTCATGGTTTCATCTTAGGGGCCATAAATGTGAATTTCATAGCATTAATCCCCAAAAGGGTGGAACCAAAAAACTTTACATATTATTGTCCCATATATCTTTGCACCTCAATGTAAAAAGTGATATCAAAATTGATTGTGAGTAGGTTGGAGCCAGTAATGTTGAAGCATATTAGAGAGGAACAATTTGGTTTCTTAGAAGGTCAACAAATACAAGATGTAATTAGTATTTCCCAAGAGATGATGCACTGTATTGGATAATGAAAACAAAGCGTTTACCTTCTAAAGGTAGAATTGATCAAGGCATATGATTGCATTGAATTAGAATTCCTCTTCTTGGTCCTGTTAAAATCTAATATGTCTCTATTTAACATTAAATGGATTTAACATGTCGCAAAACTGCAAATTTTGTTGTCATTATTAATGGATTTCCTTTACAGTTTTTGAATGCATATAGAGTAGTTAGACATGGATGTGACATGTCCACATTTTTCCTTCTCTTAGTTATTGATTGTTTCAATAGAAAAATGAGGGTGTTAAAGGATAATGGAATTATTAAAGGGATCAGAGTAACCAAAAATATTTCCATCTCTCATTTAATGTTCATAGATGATATGTTACTCAGTGATGAATCCACAATGGGGGAGTGGAGAACCATTAGAGACATCATCAAATAAATTGGAGTTGCGTATTGTTTGTGTATGAATGAAGGCAAATCGATCTTGTTACACGATGATAGTGAGGAGAATGTAATAAAGGACATATGTGATATGTTTGTGGTAGCATTGTCAATCTTGAATGATGGTTTCATCTTCCTTGGGTTTAAGATGAAATTGAAGGATAATATAACTAGGATTGGGAATGGTTAATCAAAATATTTCAAAAAAATTGGACAGTTGGAAGTAAAGATGGTCGACAATGGGATGAAGGATGGTAATGATGAAATTGGTACTACAAAACATTTCAGTATATTGGATGCACCTTTACTTAATGCCAAGGGAGATCATCCATAAGATAGAAGCTATCATGAGTTGCTTCTTATTGGCTAGAACACAGTTACAAGACAAAATTCATATGGTACAATGTTTAGCACTTCCATGGCCAATGGGTGAAGGAGGTTGGGACTTCATAGATACATCCACTTTTAACAAGGCTTTGATTATAAAAAACATGTGGAGGGAAGTGTCTAGAAATGGTTTGTGTTCTCATATTATAAGGAAAAATATATGTTTGGTCAGACTTTCTCTTCATGGATTAGTAGCGGTGCCAAGAAGAAATTTGTTATATCACACATATGGAGAAGTATGATGCACACTCTGTTGAGAAATCTAGGGCATAATAATTATGTGATTTATTTTGTTATGATAATTTCTTGTGAATGCTTTATACTCCTTTAGATTATGATATTCTCATTAATCAAATTGTAATAGTGTTCCTCATCAAACCGCTACCAAAGCATAAATAATAAAGAGATAAGAGCCATAAAATATAGGTGATTAACAACGACCAAAACCTCTCGAACTTGAGAGATAAACCCAAACGAATTCTTCCTCTTATAGAGACTTCAATTGATGAATACCAAGACCAATGCCAAGAACCTTGACCTATTTGACCTCTCCAATATCAAGGCATGAAGCTTCTTATTTTGACCTCTATTTCTTAATTATAGTCAATGATAGTCAACTAAGTGTTTTTTTTTCTACCTATACTACCTTTCAGATATTGGATTCCATTTCTTTCTTTCATACCTGCAACTTCTAGGCCCTAATTCAGAAACCCTAGTACATGTAGATGACCTTCTATTATACCTTGATTTCCTTTTCTTTAGGTGGAGGATACCTCCCTAACAACTCAGCTAGAGATACTTAATTTTCTCCTTGAGTTGACCTTTAAAAGGGATCGCAATACTTTGACTAATTTTGTAATAGATAGCATCTATACTTTTCACTTGTGGAGTGATTCAACCCAAAAAAGACCAAAAATAAAGCTAAGGACATCACTCTTCCTTTCATTCTCTTTGTTGGTTATGAGGTTCCTTTCCTAGTGATTCTCACACACCTTATCACAGGATTCTCCTTGACTGAAATTATTTCCTTGAAATGAAGTTGATTTTTCCTCTTTATAGTTGTTTTCCCATGTGAATTATCCGACTTGAGTTGTGTGTGATCCAACTTGTGCTTTGGTGAATCTTTAGAATTTCATTTAAGGAAAACTTGAAGGATATGTTTGAGCTTGATCTTGGAGGGTCTCTTTAACTCTTTAAATGACTCACATATATTTGTAACATGCCCAAGAAGGGTCTTCCATACATAAAATTGATTCAATATACTATTACAACTTGATGACAAACCTAAAGGCTCACAATGGGAACCTTAACTAAAATAAAATTCCTTGATCATGAAACCCCTCTATTCAAGCATTACAAAAATAATTTTATTTTATTATTTTACATAAATTACAAAAATAATATTTACACATGTCATTATGAATACAAAACTTAGTTACACTTTTCAACACACTCTACACTAGATGTTGGGATTTGTCTATTACAAGGCTAGAGATTGATCCAAGGTCAAAATTGGATTAGACAACATCATCGGGAAGGCTAGAAATCATTAATTATCCTTTTAATTGTTGTAAATCCTTAACAGAAAGGACATTATCTGATTGCAACAAATATATTTTTTGGGTACTCAAAACATTGATCAACAGAGTTCAAGAAGGGTTGAAGATCTTGGCATACCAGAGACATATCGTGAGGAATGGGCGTCAAATGTAACACAAATTCAATTTGATGGCATGACTCTTAGTGTAAGTAGGACTATATGATATGGGGGGGCGGTAAAATGGAAAAGAAGAATCTGATGGTCCAAGACATCTACTTGAGGTTACCAAGGCCTAGGAGGATCAATGACTATAATAAGCATCTGTAGGATATATGGAGATGGAATCTCTCGAACAAATTAATTTTTTTTGCTGGATGGTAGCACATGATTGTAGACTAACATGGAAAAACTTACAAAAGTGTGGGTTCATTGGTATTGGAATATGCGCTCAATGCATGAGGGGGCAGGGGGTAGATACAAATTTTTTTTTGGTCAAATGGTCATATGCGAGGCTCATTTGGGATGGGGTTATGTAGGGAATGAAGCTTCCTTTCATTGGAACTTATCAACCATTATTCATATGTCTTCTGTCGTGGTTCACATCACACAAGAAGCACATGTCCCTCCCATTATATATCATATGATATGTATTATCTGGAAAAGTAGGAACACTAGCATTTTTTATCACGACACTGTGATTATTAGAGAAGCCACTATCAATATTGTTGTTTTTCAATGAGATTGGGACGATGATGAAGTCTAACAGAAATAGGAAATGAAAATTCATTGACATTTGGAAAGAATATCCAGTTGGGTTTTATGATGGAGCTAACAATAGAAGGAAATGTGGATGTGGTGTAATCATAGTTACTAAGCCTGATAATTTCTTCCACTTTTGGTGGGAGGGCGGAATGGGACCAAACAACAAATTTGAGATTACAACATTATGGGGAGTCCTTATCACAACAAAATGGCTAAGTTTAGAAAAAATTTAGGTATATGGAGATGTGAAAGGAATCATTGACTAGGTAAACACGCATACTAATTTCAACCCCCCATACTTGCAAATTGGATGATGAGGATTCAAAACCTAGCAATGACTTTTAATCGTATACATTTCTAACAATATATATATATATTATATATATAATTTTATATATATTATATATATATAGAGAAAGGAGAGAGAGAGAGAGAGGAGAGACGAGAGGAGAGAGAGAGAGAGAGAACAAAATTAGACAGTGGACCTCCTATCTAACAGAGGTACCTTGAATGAAACAAATAGAAAACAAATCTCAGTCTTCAAGCAAGGGTATCATGGTAAATGCAAGTAACATCAGCTACTCTTAGGAGACATTTTAAAACAGACTTGATTTTGATGGAAGTTTGTATCTTTAGAGAATGGAATTGTTCATTTATGAAAATGTAATGGTTATAAGCTAAAGTTCGATGTTAAGAAAGACAATTTTTGTAAGAATACGAAAATAGAAATGTATGGGCATAGAAATGATAGGAAAGTATGAAAGGATAATATAATGAATGAAATTTGAGTTATGTACTATCCTTATATTTTAATATAGATATACCGTTTCTTTTTCTTTTTCTTTTTGGAAAAAAAATGTAGCATTCAAAATAAATGAAAGAGTAAAAAAGTACAATCAATGGAGACCTCAAAAAGTAATCTAACTATGTTATTGCCTATGCACTTTTAGTCAAAGTGCCTCCATTTCTACTATCATGAAGCACACCTCTTTCGTCGACCTCCATTGCCCTAAATCCAATCACTAATTGTTGGTCTCCATTACTCTGCTTCCTAAACAATCCATTAACAACGTAAAGACAAACTCCTAATTCTTTACCTTTTTAACTAGCATCTTGTATTGAAAATTTTAAGGAAAATTAAATTTTAAGACAAAAAATTTCTTTTGACTTGATTTTTCTTCTTAAAATCCCCCTGTATGTGGTAGTGTCGAATGAAACAAAAGACAAGTTGTCTATAATTGTATCAACGAATATTGAAGGAACATAATATTAATTGATGTCCTCGAAATCTTGTCAGGAAAAATTGTCGCCTTCTTCAAAGTCGGCTATGCCCACAAAACAAAGAGCCTAATAAATAGTTTTGTTTTTTAAGGTAACATGAATGGTAAGTGAAATATCAACCTTGATATAGGTGTGGGATAGTAGTAACATGCAAGTTGGCGGACTTAGGGCGCACTGTCAGAATCAATTTTACAGTTCTTAGATAATATTGTGTTAAATTGATATGTTTTTGTCTTAATTGTTAATTGTCTTAAATGAGTTTCATCATAAGTGGCCATTGTCTTAAATATAAAGTTTTGCCTTAAAATATTTTTGTCTCAAATTGTTTTTATCTTAAATATAAAGTTTTGTCTTAAAATATTCTTGTCTTAAATTGTTTTTGTCTTAAATATAAAGTTGCATCCTAAAATATATTTGTTTCAAACTATTTTTGTCTTAAATTTAAAATTTTGTCTTAAAATATTTTTGTCTTAAACTAATTTTGTCTTAAATATAAATTTGTCTTAAAATGTCTTTGTCTCAAACTGTTTTTGTCTTAAATTTTATATTTCAGATAATTCAATTGATATTAAATTTTAATGTAAAAGAACTAAAATAAAAAGTGACTTTTTAAGAAAAAATATTTCTTTTGTCTTAAAAAAATGTCTTAAAAGTGCCCTTGGTGTAGTAGTGTGTGACTACTATACTCAAGGAATAACCAAATTCACTACTATTGGCTCAACCATGGAGCTTGACTGCAAGGGTATTGAGAAAATTGAACCGTGACTTGTCAATAACTTAATATGATTTTATGACAAATAATCATAGAATTAGACTAACCTTCAAAGCTACATAAAAATAATTTTAATATATAAAATGTTAGTTATTTTAATATTAACCCTCAAAGCTACATTATTTTAGAAAGAAAGAAACAATTCATTTCATCAGGAAAGAATAAGAACAAGTGTCATGCTTCTTAGTATCTCTATTGTTCTCTACCCATCCCATTTACATAATTATAATTCTACAAAAATAAATTAGCTCGTTGTGAGCCATTATCTTCTATGATACTTGATTTTACAGGTCGTCTCATAGTCTCCCAGAGTTATGGTATATGGCTTTTTCCCTGTATACTTTCTATCAAGAGTTTATAACTTGACTCCTCGAATGCTAGTCTAAATATATAGAGTAAAAAAAAGTGGTGTTACAAAAAACATGTCCATGACATCTACGGTGGATGAAAAAAGCTAGTAACCTCACATGAAATTTATGTAGTTTTCCTCGAGCTTAACATGGTTTTCAAAAACTACATATAAGATCTTACCAGGATCCACCTTCAAACATCTTTTCGATAGGAGGTCATTCGTTGTATTTTTTCCCTGAAGACGTGTTCAAATGGATATGCTGGAAGTAATTTACTAGGAATCTAATATGTCTCATCCAATTTGATAGTATATGCAGAATGAAAGCATTATGATCCTTAATCAAGTCAATTATGTTCTTTGCATCTATGTATCCTCACAATTTCTCAATTCTCAACCACTTTGCAGCTGATAACACATCCGATAAGAAAATAATCTTTGCTCTATTATCAGTTCGTGTACCTCCTTCCCACCAGAAATAATGGTAGAAAAATGGACTCATTTTAATGAAAACCCCACATCCACATTTCCTCTTCTTGTAGGCACCGTCAAAGAAACCCACCAAGAAAACCCTCCATATACTTTTGGATTTGACCTATCTATGATTCAATTTTGTTTTTACAAGGCCAACCTCATTGAAAAATGGCACAGATTTAATGATGTTCCTATATAAAGAAAGTATTTTCTATTCAGAAATTCTTGCATACCTGCTTCTCCAAATCATCCACAAAATATAAATTGGGAGAAAGCGAATTTCTTATGGTTCTTGTACCAATAAAGTACACATGATGTCACTGTAAAATAACTTCTATATGGAATATTATATTTACTAAGAACACCTTTCTAGACAGTGAGGTCATGTGTATAGAAAAGCAACAGGTGTTCCACATCCTCTGATTCATTTTGGTATAGAATGCAAAAGCTTGGGCCAACAAATCCCCGTTTCTATAAATTATACCATGTAAGTATTTGGTTACTAAGTACCAACCAACTAAATATCTTTAATTTTTTTGGCAAAGCCCCTTTCCAGGTTACTTGAAACCAAGTGTTTTGATCAATCATCTTCTCATGCCTGGGGATTCTACGATAAATTTCATTATTTGTGGCTACCCATTCTTAAAATTTCCATCCCATACCATACAACCCTCCCCAATGGTGATCACAATACTAGCTTGTCTAATTTGTAGTAGATATTGGGCCCATTATGTTGCATATGGCCCAAAAATTTCGATCATATCTGCTAATTTCAACCCTTGCAGTCTGAAGGTATTGTTATGATCATCGATGCACTAATTGAGAGTATAAATACAATTTTGGTGGATGATTTCTAGTAAACGAAATCATAAGGAATGGTTTCGTATTATCCCCTTCAGGGCATCCAGTCCCACCTCAATGTGGGTTCCATTTCTGACTTCCCATCTCATAAACAGCATAAACCAGGGCAACTTTTTCGTCAAGCCGCCCCAAATAGCTGACTTATTTGTCGAGCTTTTGGCTCCATTACAAACCCAAGAAGTAAGTGTTAGACCACACATGTTTTTTTCTCTCATGATGGTGGACCAAAGGCTTGTACCATTCAATACCCTTGACGTGTTCATTATTACAAGAGATTTGTTGAAAGAGCCAATATCTAAGATGCCCCAACCTCCCTCCTCGATTTTCCTTTCGAGAATTGGCCATCTTACCAAGTGGATCTTTCCCGTTTGTTTGTTGCCCGACCACAGATACTAAAGCTAGATAAAAATCGTTTTAATAAATGAAATGCTAGTTATTTTAATATTAATTATAATAGGTTAATATTATGATATATTATTAATATTATTAAATACAAAGTAATTAGATGGTATTTCACACTTATGTATGTGAGCGAGGGATTGTTAAATTTTATATTGAAAAAATAAGTTAATTTAATTTTATCTTAAATTATGAATTTTGTTTGTTTGTTTATTTGTCAAATTTCTCCAAAGAATATATCAGGACTTGATAAATGTGTTGAGAAACAAGGATTTGCCATCAAAATTACTCGGGATTGCACTCAACCTTGATCACCTTCAAACCAGTAACCTTCACATCACAAAGTGACTTAATACTTAATAGTATGCCAAAACAACATATATTATGAGCTCCATGGGCTATCTTAAAATATGATTTATTAATTACTAATAACAATTATATTTCTTGGCGTTTAAATTTCTGAATATATTATATGAACTAAATAAATAAATAAATATTAATTTATATATTTAGATAATAAATTTAGGTTAAAAATAGTCCACGAGCTCTTGGATAAACAATGATTGGATGCTATGTTAAGGCACTCCTTCATGCGAAGTCATCGGTTCAATTCCCTACCCCAATGGGGGTGATATATTGGACATGATGAAGATGTAGTCCTAGCAAGGTTACAAAAAAATGGTTAAAAATAAATTTAATTTAATTTTAAATATGTAAATGTTCCTAAGTTATGTTATTTATGTAAATATTTAAAATGATTATTACAAATGATTTTATTAAAAAAAAATTGTTTTAATCATTTTTATACAATTTATTTTTTTTTGGAAAATTATATATATATATATATATATATATATAGGAGAGAGAGAGAGAGAGAGAGAGAGAGAGAGATTTTTATTATTATTATTTTAATTTGAAATATTAATTTCTTACTAAGAACTCAAGCTAGTTATTATAAAAAATTAAGTTAGTTAATATAAGTCTGTTTGGGGTAGCTCAATTGGCAATGGTCATGGAAATGAAGTCCAATTGAACCGGAAGTCTTGGGTTCAAACCTTGTGCTACAAGGTAAGAAATTGGACATGATGAAGATGTAGTCCTACCAAACTTACAAAAAAGATAGTTAATATGAAAAAATATAAATTCAATGTTCAATATAAGAAAATAGTTAATATGAAAAAAAGATATGCTTAGTTACAGGCATTCAATGTTATAGAATATGAATTACAAATCACACCTCCAACATCTACTTTTGAAAAATAGTGGAAGGAAATGCTTTCATTTTGAAAATATAATATTCTCATAACTAACATTTTTTAATTAAAATAAGAAAACATATTTTTTCCAAAAAAAGAAAAAAATAAAATTTATTCATATAGAAAATAATGACAACATAGAACATGTATTCATATAGAAAATAATGTTTACATATAGCATTCTCATGATCATATACCAAAAATGTCAAAATTCAATAAAAACTATGTACATAGCTCCTCCTCTGAATGACTAGCTAGCATTGATGTGCAATAGATGATCGATGATCTGAGCTAGAAATGTATGTTTGCCAGAGACATCGTATATCGGATCTATACTAGTCATAATCGCCTTCCCTGATCTAATGAAACATTGAATATTTTCTATGAGCTATCTTTTGATGATCGAAAAACCTCTCCATATGTACGATCCATTCCTTTGAACCCTTGTCCTTTAAATATTTTCCACGGATGATCTCCTACCAGATGCTAGACTCAGATATCTCCCACCGAAACCTCTTGGATAGTAGAGCCATTCAAGCTTCTTAGTATTGATAATGCCCCAATCACCAAACTCCTTCTTCATTGTAATAGTATCCCTAGTAACCAAGTGAATTTTCTTCCCCACCTTTGAACTAGACCATATAAAATCTCATAACTTTATTGGTCACTTATCCCCAATAATGACTAGAATGTGCAATTTTTTTCATAATGCTATTGTTCTGTTATTTTCAATAGTGAGGAGTGAGTAGTGTATATGGAGAAAGTGCAAACAAATTTATATAATGTAGATTTTAATTCAATTTTTTAAGTAAGATATCATTTTTAATTAAAATTTATCTTAAACCTCAAATTTATTAAATATATAGAAGAATCAAAATTTGAATGTGTATTCTTTTTAATTTATTTATCATAATAATATCACTTTTAATTAAACATTCTTTTTAAACCTCAAATTTATAAAATATATAGAAAAAAACAAATCTTACATTTTTTAATTCACTGAAAAATCAAGTTTTTTAATAAATTAATTTATTATTTAATTCCATATAAAATATCAAATCTGGTAATGTGCATTTTTTAATTTCATTGAAAAATTAAATATTTTAATGTATATTTTCTTAATTAATTTATTATTTAATTCATATTATTTATTATAAAAATTTATTTATTATTTAATTGGTTACTTTTTCAAATTGAATAATTAAAATAATTACACATTTAAAAATTAATACCAATATGCAAGTGACAATTTAGGTTAAACTTACACATATTTATATAAATATGCAAATAAATATATACATATCCAATTATCTGTATTTCTTTTAATTAGATTATTTTATTCAATTTTTAATATAACTGTAATGACCAAATATTTTACGTAACTAAATTACTTATTTACTCTGTGGTTAAAGATAAAATAGAAATTACTATTTTCTTGAAGTGATGGAAATATTATATGTTTAAAATTAAATAATATGAAATGCATAATTATGTGTGCATGATAATTTCATGGGAAAAGTTATTTCTCTCTTTATGCATGAGAATGAAAGGAAAAACAGTTGCCAGTACACTAGGGGGAAACCCTAACTATTTTCTCTTCTCCTTAGAAGAGGGGAAAGGAGAAAAGACCTGGGTTGTTTTTTAAACAAACAGGAAAATAAAGGAAAAGAAGGCACTGAGCAAAAGAGAGAAGTGCTACATGTGGTAAGGACCAGATAGCACAGGCACAATTGTGCTCCCTATTGCAGAGGCTGTAGCCAGCAAGGGATCGCTTGGGGGAGAGACGCAGTACTGACGACTGGTCTCGTGGCTGGGAGGATATCAAGCATCAAATAGCCTTCTAAGGGTGGTAGAAGGGCGGAAGGAAGCAACAGATACAGGTAAGTATTTCGATTCTACAAGACCCGAAGATTGGGTATCGATGACAGTATTAATAGTTTGTTTATGATTATTTTAATCTTAATTACAATGTGAGGCAGTACTTGAATTTATTAAAGGTATTACTGTCATTTATATTACTCTGTAGATCAGATACATGACAAAAAGAAAGAAAGAAACTGGTACTGAAAGTCTATACAGAACCTGTACAATATACTCTGTCCTTATACTAATGTGAATCATAAACAAGAAAGGTAGTTAACTAAAGACTGTGTAGATTTAATCCTGTACAGCATCATATATGAAAGACAGAATTAGATAAACAACCACGCAGACTGTGGTTCATGAGAAGAACAATAATAAGGTTAGCAATCAATAGAACAAAGTCTGTCTGAAAATGTTTAATATACAACAAGAATGCAGATAACCCATCTCTGTATTAGAGGCAGAGCATCAAAATAATTGTAACGGTTAACTGTCGGGTGAACCTGAACAGAAACCCTCGTACTACCAGGCGGAAGTCGGTAAGTGACAAATACGAACAAATAACAATATATAAACCAAAGAATTATCAAGTGGTATAATTCGCATAAGTACTATTAACAATCAATAGACATATCCTAATAGCGTTAGTTTCGCTAAACCCGTTCAGGTAAACCATTCAGTAATACGTAAAGAAAAGAGTCATGATATAATAACAGCAAAGGACCTCAATAGTAAATAAGTTGCGGTCCGGGCAATATGCACAGGTGGATACCACCTGGTAGCGGCAAAGCTACAGCAAGATGCCGAGGTCGAAATACCGAAATCTATTTGCTGGAGTAAGCATTCAGAGGGTTACTCTTTAAACAAAAGAAAAGATGATTAAATAAAATAACTTGGAACCAGAACCCTGCATATACCATAATAATACAAGTAACAACAGAATGCACTTTAGCACTATCATTTCCCGGTTAAACCGGCCTTTTCTCAAAAACCCAGAAAACATTATACAGTAAAAGCTCGTAAAAACCGGATTAAGGGTATAACGAGCTAACCTTAAAGAGAGGAGTCATCAACCGAGTATTTTAAGAACGAATCAAACTTTTATACCATGAAATCATGAGCAGGCCGACGGCCGAATAATGCAGGACTGATAATAATCATAAAAATTCATACAGGTGAAGTAATCGACACATATTATTACAATCATTAACATTCGAAAGTATAGAGGCAAACCCTGTTATTTAAATCATGAAAACACATATATTATTGAATAATGAGTACAGGGAAAACCATCACGGTACGATACCGACCAAGTCGGGAGTAATCCAAAAAACCCACAATATATGTCAAACTGTAATTACAGTGACCGAAATCATTATATACAAATCAACTGAGGATTGAATAATTAAACAGTATCAGAGTTGCTCGAGGATAACTCGGCTCGTACATTAAAACTCAGGACAACCTATAACCCTAGGAGCCTGTAACTAAATCATTGTATTCCGGAGTAAATCAAGTGCAAAAGGAGACAACTGTCATACGCCTTCGAATAGCAGGTTTAGCAACAGTCCTGGCAGGAAAGAATAGCATAAGGCGACAATCATATCAATAACTATTGACGGGAGGCCGTGAGCATAGGGAACTTACCTGGTCAGCTAAGTGGAGCAAGCCTCTGCACCATCGTCGTATCTGCCATCATCACGCAAAGCACCGGTACCTGCCAGCAACAAACAACGGATTATCAACCCATATAAATGCAGAGGAAATAGGGTTACTGTAAAAAACCGCAGCAAAGGATTACCTACCATCCATGGACGCGCCGAAGGAAGACATCAACAGAGCTCGCCGCCAACAGTAGTTCGAGGACTGTAGAGTTAACAATGGCGGAGACCGGATCGAAAGGGCTATGGCGGACACCGGAGCAAGGAGCCGCTCTCAGAGACCAGAACAATGACAAATGACCCGAAACTTCAGGTTGCAAAACCTAAATACAATGCCGCCAAAACCCTTAAGCTCTCCACCGTCCGATCGTTGAGAGCGATCACGGCCGTCCATTGCAATGACGATCCCGAGGAAGTGGTAGCCACGCTGTTACAATAAATGCCCCAGCTACCGCAAGTGGATGACTGAACCATGAGCCAGGTGTCATGTATTTGTTAATACAACAATGAAGCGTAAGGTGGATTAATGTTATGTACCGCTAACTTAAACATTATATAGTCCTGGTATTAATTATGATAATTGTGGTTATGTATTAAATAAACCAACTTTATATAACAAGTCACGTTACCATGATATCGTATACCTTGGAACCAGTGTTGGGTAAGAATCAGGGGTATAATAAATTTTTTTTTATGTATATAAACTTTAGGTATAGAGGGTTGTGACAATAACTTTGTATTCTTTAGTGAACCCATCTCTCCAAATTGCATTATAAAATATTTAGCTATTTTGCAACTGTTTTTTATTATTTAATATATTTTAAATTTTATTTAATTAAACAAAATTATAAATGATATAAAATAATTTAAAATAATTTTATGTCCATAGGTTTTGGATAAACCGTGATGAGTGTTTTTGTTAAAAAAACTAATAGTCACTCTGTAACGTGGAGTCATCCATTCGTTCTAAATAGTATATATACTAGCAATTGTCCCAAAAGGTACAAAGAGAGGTCGATAGGATTATTAAATTGGAATTGTTGAGTACCTGCTGGCAAAGGCTTGTGATCCTTACCCATATGCCAACACTTTTCGGTCAAAATGTATTGAAATATATAGAGGGAAACAATTATGTTCAACTCTACTTTAACTAATATTTGGCTAAATTTTGGATGTGGTTTCCAATTGGCAATGTAATGGCACAAATGACTTTTGTAGCAAGTTGGGTATACTCATGAGGGATGACAAAGTTCAGCGCACCGATGGCAACTTTAATAATACAAAGCTTATTGTGCAGGATATAAGATGTATAGATCCATCTCATTCTAGTTCTGCTCAATTAGGTATTACAAATGTTAGTGTTGTTTTTCGAATTGTTCCTCCTTCTTAGAGACAGTGGCTATAGAACGATCAAGCCTTAATGGTCTATTATTGCCCGCTGACGGAAAATGGAACTCATCTACTGGTCATCTTTGCATGATCAGATGCCTCGGATCCATCAAGATTGAGGCCAAATTTTTTGATTGTAAGAACTGTATTCCACAGCCTCTAACCCACAAGTTGACAATTGAGTCAACCGTCCCAACGAATGTGGCAAATATTTCAATTTTGGGCAATCACAAACCCACAACTTCTTCAAGCTGCTCAGGTGACCTAGAGAACAGGGCACTTAGAGAATAGGGTAGCATTTCAAACAAAGCATTTCCCAAAGACAATTCTTCCACACTGCTTAGGTTTCCAATATACCCAGGCAATTCTTTTAAATTTGTCTCTCACAGGATTAATATTTCCAAGAACAGTTGATGTGCAACTTGGCGAGGCAACACATCCATGCTCTTGCAGTCCGAGAGGTTTAGATATTCAAGCGTCCTGATATTTGCAAATGTTTCCTCCAACAAATGTTTCCTCCAACAAGGTCAAATCGGAGCAATATTCCAAATTGAAATATTTAAGTCGAATTGAATTCTCGAAGGAATTTGGAAGCCCGTGCAAACTCCAGCAGCGAGAGAGATTGAGGTGTTGGAGATTTGTTAAGAACCCAAAAGAATCAAGCAACGACTTCATATCTGGGCATCTTAGGTGCAAGTATTGCAGTGACAAATGACAAAATTCCTCTGATAAAGTTTTGAGATGCATCAAATCTAACATACAAGTCACCACAACCTTTTCAATGTGATTCATCCATCCCATGGACTTTTGGAACATTGAAAGATGAGTATAAACATGTAGCTCCCGCAACTCCAGAGGCGCCTGCCACGTAATATTCATCTTTCGACAGTAAGAAAAATATAGAGATGATAGCCTTTATCTACAAAACCGTTCAAATGCATTCGAGAGCCTGTGCTAGTATAGCAATTGCAGCAACAATCTACCATAAATTAGGGTGCCAAAGTAAAAAAGAAAAATAAATACAAAATTGTCTTTAGCCCTAACCTAAGATTCTGCTTGCCACAGTTTTTTCAATTTGGTTCATACCACTTCTAAAACCCTTATATTCTTTTAAACTCTTATATTCTTGACCACAATAACCAAAAGCAATCGAATAATTTTATTAACAGAGAGTGCGGAAGCAATGGTCACCAGAATTCACACCATAATCCGAATCAAAAGAAGAACATCACTCGAAAATTGAAAACCAGACAGAGAATCTCTCAATTTTTTTTAATTTTCCCTGCCTTGTAGCAGCGGTGGACAAACACCAAACTAATACTAATGAAGAATATGTATTTGGGGGTTTTCAGGTAGGGCCTATTGTGCTACCCTGAGAATTGAACCCATGACTGGGGTTAAGATCCCAGGGCAGTCTTCAGATGAGAACGTTGTATGTAGGAACCAACCTGTTGTTGTATGCCACGCGATCCATACCGGAGACCTCTAGCATGACCTCCATTGATTTTTCTTCATCCCCATCCCAATTCTTGCGTTTTTTACAAGAATCGGAGTAGTAACAACAGATGTAATCACTATTGTTTACATAAAGATGGGGAACCCATTTCTGGATTTGCTGACAAATATTAACTGAATCCGCCTCTGCCCCATCCTCTAATTGTTTATCAAGGCCTTCTAATTCCTTATTCCCTTTTTTCTTAGAAGGAATAATAGCTCTCGTCACGCCCTTCACTGCATTCCATAGCAGTCCAAACTTGTCACCAAAACTTCTAAGGCCCATGGGCAATGAAACAGAAGGGGGATTGAATAGATGAGATTCGACAAATATGCCCTCAAATGTTAAGGCCTTCCCCACCTACAAAGCTAGGCCAGCCCCCAATGAATGCCCAACCATGCATACTTCACTGCTCCCATATTTCTTCACTATTGTCCTGACTGCCTCCAGTGTCCTGTGAAACCTAAAGGAGCCACTGAGGTCCTCCATTGTTAAAATTCTCAGATCATCTTGTATGTCCCTTTTGATTGTAGCAGCCCTCAGCAAGGTCCCTCTAAGAGCTATTATTGCCTTTGGGAGCCTTACTAGGTCTCACTACCAGAAGATCAGAGAATGCAGCATACCTGCCCCATTCAAGCCTTGCTCCAAAGATGGATTCATCCCTGTTGTGAATGCATCTCCCTCTGGAGTCAGGGCATGCTTCTTTTTGTATTACAATCTTTCATTTTATTGTTTCTCGTGGAATTCTCATCTTTGACAATGTTATGCTGGTCTATATTCTGGATTTGTTTTATCAGCTGACGGCAAAATGAAATATCTTTTAGTCATATAGCTGTTGTATATCTTTATCAAATTGCTATGGATGCATCTGACTCTTGTTAATGTTTGATTGTTATTGTGGAATTCGTACCTTTGACAAGGTTATGTTGTCGTCTGAAAGGGATAATTCCATGAAAGCGTGAATTTTGAGAATGGGTTCTCTATTAGCCAGGTGACAACCTACTCGATTTGACGGGTTTTATTTATTTTTCGTGTGTTTTAGCAAGTGAGTCATCAAATCTAGACAAGACACAAGAAACTAAAAATGGTTCATCAAGATTGCTCCAGTAAGAATAGTTGGTGTTTAAGGATGTTGGTTAAATATGTGTAGTCACTGTCAAACCGATAAACATGACATACAAACCGATAAACATGACATACAAAAGCATCTATCTTCTTATTGTTCATCATATTTGCTCATCCATGAGCTCTTCCATTTATACTTGAGGATGCACTAAATCTCTATGAACTTCGGTTCTTGTACTTAAGATGATTATATGGCAACTATGCTAACAGCTCACAAGTCCCCCCTATTTAATTATTACATTTTCTAAAGCCCCCATGAACAAATGAAAGATTCAATTGACACAAACTTTACTTGATAGAACTAAAGTTAGTACCAGTAGCCATCTAAATCATATCAATGACAAACTTTACTTGATAGAACTATTAAGTTAATACCAGTAGCCATCTAAACCATATCAATGACTACAGGTTTTGCCAAAAAGAAGCATATGAAATATTATAACTTCTTTTTCTCAAAGAATAAATTACAGTGTACTTATCTTAAAATCCAAATAAAAACCAAAGAATCACCAAAGAATCTAAATTTGGCAAAAGAATCAATTCTGCACAATTATCTCCATGTTCGAAATGTCATCTTACAGGGCTTAATGCTCTGTGTAAAGAAGAGGATTTGATCTCAGCTTGCGCCCCTCAGTGGCCTCATCTCCATCAGACTTTTGTTACCTTTTCCCTCGGCATTTTACAGAGGAAAAACTAGATTCATATTCCAAGATGTGCTTACATGTCTACACGGGTGGCCACACTTTAACCATGATCCATGGGCGTTTAGCGATGGCCTTAAATTAGGGTTTTCAGGTACCACGCAACGATTGAACCTTTTGAGGTCATTCTACAACCCAGGCCACCATTGAAATTGTACCTCGAAGGATTTAACATCTTTTCACCCTGCATAATTCACACAATAACACAACACTGAGACTGATACTTCAAGGAATTCAATATCTTATTATTTAGACTATCAAGGCTAATAAAATTGCCCATAGTTCTTCAGAGTGAGACTGCATCCAATTATCCTCATGGGTTTTACCCAAACGTTAGAAACTCAAAAAATTGAAGCAGTCTCACCCCACAAGTCCATGGACAGATTGATATCTTTCATCACAACAACTTTTATTAACATAAAAACATTGATACTTCAAGGCATTTGATATCGTAACAATTTGGTCTTTTGCAGCTAATGAAATTGCTAGTGTCCATAGTTTTTAAAGTGAGACTGGACCAAATTTTTCATCCAAGATGTAGGGTACTCAACAATATGAAGCAGTCTCACTCCAAAAAACACAAACATGCACAATTTGATATCTCTCAAAACAGAAATAGCTTAATTAACATGAAAACATAGAATTGAGATTGATGCCTCTAGGAATTGCTATATCTCTGAGAAAAAACCTAATACATAATATTGAGATTGGTACCTCGAGGTATTTGATGTGTCTAGATTATTATAATTACAAACGGCGATCTCTCTCTGAGAACGAAAAATCCCCTATTGAGGATTCTCGCCACCTAGGGCTAACCGCAGGAAACCGCCCGGCAGGAGATAAAGGGGGAAAAGTCAGGCCAGGAGACGGAGGCAAGAACGGTGCTCCGCCGGGGAAGCCAAACTGTCCTGATGGAGAATGAGAAAAGAAATTCATCGAATTGGGTGAAGGCAGCGGCATGTATGACCCCGGCGAGGGCAGCGGCGGGAAGGAGCCAGGAGACAGAAGCGGGGTAAATGAACCAGGCGAGGGGAGCGGCGTGAAGGAACTGGGCGAGGGGAGCGGCGAGGGGAGCGGCGGTGCGTGGAGCAGACCAGAACCGGAAAACTCGACGCGAAAAACTCTCGACGGAGCATGAAGAAGAAGGAAAGTCATACCAAATACCAAAACTCAAAAGCCCGCCGCCAGATGTCAACACGAGGATGAAGGGAGCCGACGACACGTGTCAGCGGGAGAACAAAAGGGACGACGAAGGTCCCTTTCAAAGGAAAGTTAACCTGATGAAAATATATTCTCACCAAATTTAGAAAAAACATTTCATAAAAACTCCACAATAAACGAACTTCTCTTATTTATTAAGATAAGATGCAACAGTATACTTCTCTTATTTATTAAGATACGATGCAACATATACTGTTGCATCCCATTCTTACAGCAATAATAGAAAAAATACAAACAATAAACAAAAAGACATAAAATCGATACCCTCAGAGAAAAACACCCTATCCTAGAACCATATTTTTCTCTTACACCGTTTAACAATTTGCAGGCGCAAAGGACAGCAAGTTCCTTTCGTTATCATAGAGTATTTCGAAGTTCTGCTGCTGAAGATTACCAATTATTGATATTGATAGGTTTGAGTTCTCTTGGAAGGCAGCGCAGATTGCGCCCTCCCCATCAGAGACTAAGTAGTTATCTGTTGGCACATTCCAATCTGCTCCATCGAAGTGGAATGTTACAGCCGGAGCATTTATATCTGAAGTGTCAGACGGTTCTTTAAAACAGATGTCCAGTCCTGTGGTACTCTTTTTCCTTCGGAGATTAATCGCTGAGATCAGTGCTGTTTTCACACGACGAAATGCCGCGTTTTTCAGGATTGTGACCGTGGTTCCAGAGTCTATGATAACTCCACCGGTGCCATCGGGTAGCCAATTGAATGCACTCGAAGGGATATTCAATAATTTACCGCCAACGCTGATATCCTTCAAAGTAAGATAATAGTAAGTTGGTATAACTGGGCCCTGAATAAGAGGAGTCGTTCCGGGCCTCTTGGATTTCAACCTAGCAGAGTCGCCTATTAACAAAGGACTGGTTTTGGAAGAAGAATCAGACAGAGAAACCAGACAGTAAGAAAACTTATTAGCCCCAGACGGGCCAAGTTGTGAGATTAGGGATAGAGGACCTTGGCCGAACCCTATTATCCCATCTGCGCCACCGAAACTAACCGTATTGTCATTCGAGCAACCAAACGCAATACGGCGAAGTTTTTCAGAAGAGAGGGCCAACGTCTCGTACGCAAGGGTCCCTTTTGTCGTGGAATTGTCACCGTACCGGTACGTGTACTGGCATTGGTTTGATTCATCGCACGTATACGTCGGAAGATCCATGCACAGACTGCTTGTGCACGCAAGCCCACCGTGAGTGGAAGACTTGGAGGGATCGTAGATTGGATCTGTCTGGTTATAGCAATCAGTGCAGGGCAAGCACTGCGTCCATATCAGGTCACTGCCCGTGTCCAGGATTCCAAGAAAGGGATGGGATGGCGTGCCAATCTTCGCGGCCAACAGAAATTCTCCTTCTTCTTCTCTCGGACTTACTGGAGCCGTCGCATGGAACTTCTCGCCACCAAGCGACGTCAGAAAGTTCAGTTGTCTTCTTTGACCGCGTTCTATTGCTCGTCGCAACCGCTCGGTGGATGTAATATCACCCGGACTTAATGGAGAGAGTGCCGAATCTCTGTGCACAAGATCGACTCTAAATCCAACATGGCGTTTGTGAGGCAGTCTCACACCAGCCACTTCAGGTGCTGATAAATCGGCCACATTCCTGCACTGCATAAAACGGAGCACTGAGAGAAACAATGTCAACGTAAAAAGCAGGTATTTGCAGACACCAACAGATCTAGCCAATTGCGCAGCCATATCTCCTGGTCACCCAACTAAAAATTCCGAAAAGGAAATTATGAGGCTAGGGAGAAGAATCCCTAACTAACATAAAGGTGCAGGGAAAATGATGTTGAAAGCCGGGGAATGTTGCAGATGCTGAGAATTACCAAGGAATTCAGGGAAAAATAAGAATACACTGCCCCGAAGAAAATAAATGAGTTTGCGTTAGATTATTCTCCAACAGCAGCTACCAAAATGACCGCCAATACCTGGCTTATACTAAAAATCCCTCCACGGGAGAGAAGGAAAAGGCTTTGATCAACTAGATCTTCCTCTGCCAAAACATATATGAGAGTGTCTTCTACATATAGTAAATTAAATTCGGAGAGACGGCTCGTAATTCGCAGGAGTGTACAACTAACGTACGCAACCGGTCAAAGTAGTATTCTGATAATTAATTAATTAGTAACCTATCTAAATTGAGCGATAATTAATTAGTAACCTTTCCAAATTGACCAACGCTGCACCTAGACTCACCAATACATCAATTTGTAGAAACCCAATCCCCTTACTCACTGTACGGATAAGCTAAATCTATACTGAGATCTTTTGCTCGTGAAATATGGTATGGGCATGTAACCGTTATTCCTAAACTTTTAGACTACGACCATTGATATAATACATTGGACTACATTTAATTAAACCCTTTAGACGACAATTCAGAATTTGTATGTAATGTAGGTTGATTGAACATAAACGAAAAGCTTATAAATTCATAATTCTATATATTACATTATTCACAGAAGAGTAGTTCTGCTTCTTTTTCTTCCTACGTGGTCGTGGTCGTGGTCGTCGTTTTTTTCTTGTGGTTTTGATTGGTGATTACTATATTGACGAGTATGCAGATTCACTATGGTTTTAATTGATGATTACTATATTCATGAATAAGCATATTCACTATTACTATTGGGTTAAGATAGGGTGTTTAGAAAATTGAATTTTAATATTTCAATAACATAATTTACCATAAAAATTTTACTAATTAAACTAATCCTTAGAGCTAAAAAGTTTTTCAATATATAAAACGTTAATTATTTTAATACTAATAATTATAGTAAACTCATATTATGATATATTATTAATATTACTAAATACAAAATAATTATATGGCACTTCACATTTAAGTATAGGAGATAGGGATTGTTAAATTTTGTTTGTCTAGTAGTTAATTTTTTCTAAATATTATATAAGTTTGTCTTATGGTTTGAGAAATAGTAATTGATTTAGGTGTGTTTAAGTCATCAAAATCATTCGAAGTTGCTTTTGGCCTAGGCCATACCAATCAATAACGTGGATAGATTTTTGCTCACAAAATTTTAAACCTATAACCTTTGCATCACAAAAATAACTGAACAATACATCCAATACTTTATATTTTGGTTCGAACTATCTTAAATTATAATATATTAAATACTCAAATACAAGTTTAAATTAAAAAAGTTAATCTATCTCTTACATTAATAAATTTAAGTTTAAATTCAATTTAATTTAATTTTAAATATGCAAATATTCCTAAGTTATGTTATTTATGTAAATATCTAAAGTGTTTATTACAAAATTGTTAAACGATATGCGGGATTTTAAAATTAGCATTTAATTTTGTTTTATTTAATTATTTTTAGGATGAGAATTAAACGATTTGATCATAAAAACGATTTTGTTTTATGTTTTTATTTAATTTTTAAATTTGGAAAATAATAAATATTTGAGTAATTTTAGAATTAAAAATAATAAATTTTATTTTATTTATTTATTTGATATTTTTTTTGAAATAAGTTTTGTGAGAGATTTGAAGAAATCATGATTCCTTTTAAAGTGAGGATTGTTGTAATTTGTCTCTACTACATTGTCATTGCCAACCCTAATATCACTGAAGGGTAATTTAATGATATTAAATGCAATAGTTTATATGTCATGTTTAATACTCCCGACTGGTCCATCTTACCACAAAGTGCCTTTTGTTTGGGCTTAGGTTATGCCGATAGTCTTGCTGCCCAGTTAAACGCATAGTTCAAAGGAATTTTTTCATATTTGTAAGGTTGTTTACATGTCTTAGTTAGGCCAGAAAACCTATGTTGGGAATCAAGTCTATCTTGGTAACTTGGTCTATGTTTGGAAAATGCCCTGGTATTGACAGATTTGCTGCCATGCTTATATAAAAGACCATTTGTGTTAGAAGAAGGCAAAGAGACATGATGGTATAGTTGAGAAGCATTGCACCCAACAGACCCTTACTTGGAAGTAGGCGGGACCTCGCCTTGAGCAACAGGGAGGCTCCGAGAAGTTGCAAAAGACTTGATTATCCAAATTGGGTGTTTGGATAGGTCTTTTTGCATTATTTTTCACCAGGATTTTAGTGGAAGTATCTGTTTCTGAAGGTGGGCTCTCCATTCTTCTTCCATCTTCTAACTTAGAGGTATAAGGATTATAAAGAATGTTGTTTGTACTTTTATCTCTTTTTATGCCACTTAATGAATGAAGGCTTCCCCACTATTGAGGAGGGCCCATAGACGTAGTCCAAACTCGATGAACTTCATAATTAAATCATTGTATCTTGGTATTCATGTTCTTTTGGTTATTTCTGCATTGGTTAATGTTCTTCTGGTTATTTCTGCATTGGTTATTTAATTATGATGCATTTGTAAGAAAAATATCTTGGATCATTTACATTAATTGTTGGGCCATGACAAGCCCTCTGCATTGGTTATTTAATTATGATGCATTTCTAAGAAAAATATCTTGGATCATTTACATTAATTGTTGGGCCATGACAAGCCCAATGGGGTCGGCTCCCACCCTGACGAAGGAGAATGTAATGTATGTTGACTCAACATAAATGAAACATTTTAACTTCATACTTCTATATATTATATATTACATTAATCACTGAACCATTAATCACAGAACAATTGTTGTTCTACTTTTTCTTCCTATATGGTCGTTTTCTTTTTTCTTTTTTCTTATATAGTTTCCTTACTCCGAAGATTGGTGATTGTATTACATTATTCACAGAAGAGCAGTTCTTATTATTTTTCTTCCTACATGGTTGTTTTTTTATGTGTTTCTTTCACCTAATAAGAAAATTCATTACTATTGGCTCAACCTTGGAGGTTGATTCGAAGAGTGTAGACAAAATTGAACCATGACCTCTGAATAGCTTAAGGTACTTTAATGCGAGAGAATCAATGAATTAAATTAACTTTCAATGCTACATAAAATTATCTTTAATATATGAAATGCCACTGATTTTAAGAGTAACCCTCAAATATACATAAAATATCTTTAATATATGAAATGCTAGTTATTTTAGTATTAATTATAATAATAATAATAATATCAATTTTTAAGGTCACAGCCAAGCCAGACACCAAATTGGTGTATGAGATCCCCTTGTTTGTGGGACAAGGGACCCACCTCCGCGTAGCGATTTGACTGCTAAGTCTATGAAGGCATACATACTCTACCCCCCTCTGGTTTTGAACCTGTGACCTCTTAGGAGGAAACACATGCTCTTAATATTATGATATATTATCAATTTTATTAAATACAAAATAATTAGATGGTATTTCACATTTAAGTATGGGAGGGAAGGATTGTTAAATTTTATATTGAAAAATTAAGTGACTCATCAAAATCACTGGGAATGGCACTGAGACTGGATCACTCCAGTGTTTTAACATAGTTAGGTTTTCACCCAAACCAGTAACTTTCATATCACAAGGTAATTTAATAGTACCCCACATCATGGTATTTATATTTCTTGGCATTCAATTTTCAAAATATATTATATGAATTAAAAATAAAAATATCTCTTTGCATAATAAATTTATGTTAAAAATAAATTTGATTATTTTGAGTATGTAAATATTCCCAAGTTATATTATTGAAGTAAATATTTGAAGTGATTATTACAAAATTGTTAAACAATACATTAAATTTTAAAATTAGCATTTAATTTAATTTAATTTATTATGTTTAAGATGAGAATTAAATTTTATAATAAAAATGTTTTTTTAATGTTGTTTATTAAATTTTTAATCATTTTAAAATTTTGGAAAATAAAAATTATTTTAAAATTAATTTTAACCATTTTCAAATAAATATAATAAATTTTTATTATTATTATTATTTATTTATATAATAATAATAATAATAATAATAATAATAATAAAACTAGCTTTTAATAAGTTACTTATTATATAAATTAAGTTAAATTACTTAATACGAAGTAATAAGTTAAAATTAGTTAATACGAAAGTAATATAAGTTTTAGTTAAAGACATTCAATGTTTAATAGAAATGGATTACAAATCTCGCCTCTAGCATTTACTAGTGAAACAAAATGCTTTTCATGTAAAAGTCTAACGTCACAATTAACTTTTTAATTAAAATAATATTTTAAAAATCCAACATTAGCCCTATAGGAAAAAAATCATGTACCAAAAATGTCAAATCTCAATTAAACCTACCTATCCACAAGAAATCCAAATTCCTTACTTAAAAACTAAAGCACGGATATCATTCTCTAATCTACTTATAAATTCTATTTAATAACAACATAACCAGATCCAAATATCCAAATAGGAATCAAAACTAATAAAAAAACTAATAAAATAAAAACACCAGCTAAAAGACACATGGAGAAAAGAAAACACATCATCCCCGGGTGTACAGAATAGAATAGTCGAGTGGTCTTCCGCCTCAAAAACCCAACAAACTCGGTCGTTAGCACTGTTGAAAGTATTCATCTCTAAGTTGAAGACCCTGACGGACATAACAATCCCGTCATTTGACATGCGTCGTCTACCATGTTGAGCTCCGGGTGTAGTTGGGTAAAAGAAAATGGTGTGGAATAATTCCTTCATCTTTTCAATCTTCTGCATCGAGTGACCAAGGAGAGGATGAGCGCAAGAGGTATAGCCACTTTAGAGGAATCTCGCTCAGATCTAGCTATCTAGCACAGAACAAGATATGCCACAAGGAAATAATCTCAACCCTATTGTTACTTCCAAATCCCATCCCCATTCCAAACTGAAGTTGAAAAAAATTTTACCCGACACGGTATTGTCTATGAATACTGGTATTCTTCTAGTAACTTCATTTCTTTCAAGAAATCGGTATATAACTTTGGACAATGATAAAGTTGGCATGTGATACATATTCGTAGTTGTTTTTGATTTTCTTGTTTCAAAATGAGCTTGATGATTTATTTGATTTTATTGATGTGAGGTTATTTGGATAATAAATGGTAGGGGAAGAAATATAAATTAAAAATTTTCGGTGATATTTCAGAGTATTGAACACTAATTTTTATTTTATAAGATTCATTATTATCGATTAAAATTTATTTTATATTTATTTATTAATTTTAATTATATAAAAAATAAAATAAAATTATTATAAAATTATTTTATTTTTAGAAAGATTCATTTATAAAAAAAACATAATTTTATTTATTTTTATAAAAATGATAAATAGAATGTACACAAAACAAATATAAGCAATTTATATAAGAGTAAATTTAATTCAACTTTTTACCTAAAATATACTTTAAGCAAATATTTATTTTAAACTTCAAATCCATCAAAATATAAAAAATCAAATCTTGTAATATTTATTTTTAATTTATTATCATTTACTTTCATATTATTTATTAATTTTTATATTAAATAAATAAAATAATTACACATAACAAAAAATAATCACAATATGTATTCAATAAATCCAGTTAAGATAAACCTAAATCCTTTTATGTACATAAGTATTTATGCAATTATTTATATTTTCTCTAATGAGATTATTTCATTCAATTTTTTAATGTAACAGTCTATTGTTTGGTTAAGGCATTTCTCCAAAGTGCATTATAAAACATATTTAGCTGTTTGTAACCATTTTTATTATTTTTATTTATTATAAATTTTAAAATTTATTTAATTAAATAAAATTATAATTTATATAATATTTATTAAAATATTATATTATATAATACTATGTTTATATATAGTTGTATTTATAGTTTTAAAATTGGATTTGATATTAAAAAATTAATTTATCTAAAATTAAATACTAAAAGTTTTAGAAATATACCTATTACAATTATTTAAATATGTATTTTAACTAAAAAATTAGCATTAAGATTGTTATAGATTATATAATATAATGTTTAATAAAAATTAAATTTCTATATAAATTTTATATTAGAGAAACTATTAATTTCACATTATCATGCATTTATAAAATAAAATTGTTGATTGATAATTAACCAACTAAAACCAAATTCTTTTTATCAACTTAAACAAATATAAACCACACACATATTTACAATTATTAATTTATAAATTAAAATATAACATATATCAATATTAGGTTTTACAAAGATTGTACTCTGGTAAACCTATTCTGTAGATTATGGTATATGTCATAAACCATAACTTATTTATGCATCGTAAGTTAATATATATATTACTAACTGATTAAAAGCTTAGCCATATAAATCATAAACCATACATTTAATAAATATCAGTACGAATTTTATTAAAAACTTGCCGTGTAGTTTACTTTCCAAAATTTCAATGCTATCCGCACTGTTCTTCCGGTACCGAACTTCCAATGAGCGAATTATTCGAGGAACCACAACCAAATTTTCGTTTTTATTCAGCTAGTACGACTGAATTTGGTAATTATGGAGGCGCCCACCCGCCCGAAGGAAAAACGACATACATATTTGAGTGGTGGTCCGTCGTGTAGCTGTGCAGGGACGGCGCCCTCCAGCAAAGGATCTCGTGGATACATATAGGCGGTGGGTCGTGCGCAAGGCGCCCACCCGCCCGGCGAACTATTTATTGTATATTGTTTCTCAGTGGGACTTGGCGGACCGCCATGCGGGTGCGCACAGGCGGTCGCCCTCCCGAATTGTAATTTATCATTATAATGAAAGAAAGATGATTATTGCAGTTCTAACATGTTTATGTTATCTTTAATTAAGTGGTGTTTATGGTTTTGAAGTATTAATGTTATAAACGCATAAAAGTGTGAAGTTTAAGGCGTAGTTGGCAAAGTTATTAACGATGGAATGTCTTAGTAATTTGGGCGGTGCCACACCCGCCCATAGGAAAAAAAAAGATTGGGGGCGTGATAGGTGGTATCAGAGCAAAGGTTGCTCATGAAAAAGAAGACATGACGAAGCCTGGTAAAGCAAGGTTGCTTATGACAGGGGAAGCTGACAGGACCATGGAGAGGGCATGGATGAACAACTTGGGGTTCGTAGACTTTGTGGTTCATGGGAAAACCACCCAAGCTCTTGTGGACACAGGGGCCACCCACAATTTCATGACGACACGGTTGGCTAGAGCTGTTGGGCTGACAATTCTTCCATCCAACATGGAAGTCAAGGCAGTGAACTCCAAGGCCAAGGTGACGGGTTTGGCACATGAACTGCCAGTACAAGCAGGTGATTGGACGGGTCAGTTGGACTTCACGGTGATGGAGATGAACGACTTCGACGTAATACTGGGGCATGATTTCTTGAAGGGCAACAAAGCCATTGTTCTTCCCTTTTGCGATGAAGTGGTGCTGGTTGGGCAGACACGGACTTGGACTTTGCCCACACATAGGCAAAGGAGGGAGGTCAATGTGCAGCATGTTTTTGCACTGAGTTTGGAAAGGGCCATGAAGGAATCAGACGTGGAGACATATGCGGTCGTGTGCAAAGGGGTCGACAGAGATGAAGAGGGGACACCCATTTCAGCCGAGATTTCCGATGTGCTTGCCGAATATACAGATCTGATGCCCGACAAGCTTCCAAAAAAGCTTCCACCAAGGCGTGCGGTGGACCACAACATTGAGCTCGAACCCGGGAAGGAACCCCCGGCTAAAGCACCTTATAGGTTTTCCGAACCAGAGTTGGAGGAATTGAAACGACAGCTAAAGGAGTTAGCTGATGCCGGTTTCATTAGACCTTCAAGGTCCCCATATGGAGCTCCAGTACTGTTCCAGCGGAAAAAAGATAGCAATGAGCTAAGGATGTGCTGCGACTACCGTGCATTGAACAAGCAAACGGTGAGAAACAGGTATCCTTTGCCATTGGTTGCGGATTGCTTCGACAAGCTTGCGAAGGCTCGAGTGTTTACCAAGCTGGACTTGAGGCATGGTTACTATCAGGTGCGGATTGCCGAAGGAGACGAGAAGAAGACCGCAATCGTAACAAGGTATGGTAGTTTTGAGTTCCTTGTTATGCCATTTGGGTTATGCAACGCTCCCGCGACATTTTGTACCTTGATGAATGATGTCCTACGACCATACTTGGACTCGTTTGTGGTGGTGTACCTGGATGATATAGTAGTCTACAGTGATAACATGGAGGATCATAAGAGACACTTGGCAATGTTTTTCAAGGCACTGAGGGAGAACCAGTTGTTCTTGAAAAAGTCTAAGTGTGTGTTCGCTCAGACAGAGATACCATTCGTTGGGCACATCGTTGGACAGGGGTACATACCGATGGAGCCAAGTAGAGTAAAGGCTATCGAGGACTGGGTTGAGCCAAAGAATGTCCATGACATGAGGGTGTTCTTGGGTATGACCAACTACCAGCGGAGCTTCGTAGAGGGTTACTCCAAAATAACATCGACACTAACACACTTGTTAAAAAAGGACAAGAAGTGGTGTTGGACAGAGAAATGCCAAAAGGCATTCGATGAGTTGAAGAAATGGATGGTTACAACACCAATACTAAAGCTACCTGACTTCGAGGGACCGTTCAAGGTACACACAGATGCTTCAGATTTTGCCATAGGAGGAGTCCTTATGCAAGATGAGCATCCAGTAGCCTACGAGAGTCGGAAGTTGAAGACCCTGACGGACATAACAATCCCGTCATTTGACATGCGTTGTCTACCATGTTGAGCTCCGGGTGTAGTTGGGTAAAAGAAAATGGTGTGGAATAATTCCCTCATCTTTTGAATCTTCTGCATCGAGTGACCAATGAGAGATATAGCCACTTTAGAGGAATCTCGCTCAGATCTAGCTATCTAGCACAGAACAAGATATGCCACAAGGAAATAATCTCAACCCTATTGTTAGTTCCAAATCCCATCCCCATTCCAAACTGAAGTTGAAAAAAAAATTACCCGACACGGTATTGTCTATGAATACTAGTATTCTTATAGTAACTTCATTTCTTTCAAGAAATCGGTATATAACTTTGGACAATGATAAAGTTGGCATGTGATACATATTCGTAGTTGTTTTTGATTTTCTTGTTTCAAAATGAGCTTGATGATTTATTTGATTTTATTGATGTGAGGTTATTTGGATAATAAATGGTATGGGAAGAAAAATAGATTAAAATTTTTCGGTAATATTTCAGAGTATTTGAACATTAATTTTTTTTTATAGATTCATCATTATCGATTAAAATATAATTTTAATATTTATTTATTAATTTTATTATATAAAAATTAAAATAAATTTTTTATAAGTTATTTTTATTTTAGAAAAAATATCATTTATAAAAAAAAAAAAAACATAATTTTATTTATCTTTTAAAAATATAAATAGAATGTACACAACAAAATAAAAACAATTTGATACAAGTGTAAATTTTAATTCAACTTCTTATCATAAGATATCACTTTTTAATCAAATATTATTTTTAACTCCAAATCGATCAAATATATAAAAAATCAAGTCGTGTATTATTATTTTTTTTTTTTAATTATTTATATTTACATTTCATATTATTTGTTAAATTTTCATATTAAATAAATAAAATAATTACACATAACAAAAATTGATCACAATATGTATTCCATAAATCCAGTTAAGATAAACCTAAATCCTTTTATTTACATAAGTATTTATGCAATTATTTATATTTTCTCTAATGAGATTATTTCATTCAATTTTTTAATGTAACAGTCTATTGTTTGGTTAAGGCATTTCTCCAAAGTGCATTATAAAACATATTAGCTAGTTTTGTAACCAATTTTTATTATTTTAAAATTTATTTAATTAAATAAAATTATAATTTATATATATTATTATTAAATATTATATATATAAATACTATGTGTATTATTGTTTGTATTTATAGTTATTAAAATTTGATTTGATATTAAAAATTATTTATCTAAAATAAATACTACATTTTAAAAAATATACACATTACAATTATTTTTAAATATGTATTTTAACCCAAAAAAAAAAACTAGCCATTGAGATTGTTATAGATTATATAATATAATGTTTAGCAAAAATTATTTTTTTATATAAATTTTATTTACAGAAACACACTAATTTCACATTATCATGCATTTTAATAGAATAAAAATAGTTGATTGATAATTAACCAAGTAAAACCAAATTCTTTTTATTCAACTTAAACGGATATACACCACACATATTTACAAATTATAATAGTATAGATTTAAAATATACCATATAATCAATATTATGTTTTACAAAGGTTCGTATCTGGTAAACTTAAATTCTTGTAGATTATGGTATATGTCATTAAACCTAACTTATTTATACATCAGTAAGTTTATATAATATTATATTATATTAAGTATATATTATTAACTGATTAAAAAACTTAGCCATATGAATCATAAACCATATATTTTATATGAGTAACGAATTTCATTAAAAACTTGCATCTAATTTACGCTCCAAAATTTCAATGCTATCTGCACTGTTCTTCCGGTACCGAACTTCGGATCAGCGAATTATTCGAAGAACCACAACGAAATTTTTGTTTTTATTTAGCGAAAATTTCTACTAAATTTTATCTTAATTTTACCCAAATTTCCAAATTATTCTTATAAAATTTTAAACTGCGCAATTAAAAAAACTAAACATATTTAAAATCCAAGCACTCTAGTTGTCACGCCCCCAAGCCTACGATAGTCTTCCAACCGTGCTAGGCGAGGTGCGGCACCACTAAACACTTTTTTTTAACAATACTTATGCTTATGGACTACGCTTAACTACATATTCTTACTTAGTTTGTAATTCTCAACCAAGTATTATTAATGTGCCTTTATACCAATGAACACCCATACACATTTATTATCAATAACATTATACAAGAGAAATGCACAACACTATAAAGGGAGGGGCACCTCCCTGCAATATGAGTCTACCCGATATCAATATATTATATAATATTCACTTTTACAATGCACAAGTTAAATCTTGGGAAACCCCAAATTTACACTTAGCCAATTTTCACAACTTCGGCAAACTCGGTTGCCCAGCTCGTTGGCACCTCCGCACGGTCGCCGCACGACTCACCAGCCATTTGTTCACCTCATCGAACGATCGTGTTGTTTGCCCAACTTGGGCGCGCCTTTAAGTCGCCACACACGGGCGCCTCTGCCCGAGACACACCTCCGTTCACAATCTCAACACTTCACCATTTCGTCGTGTACGGCGCGCGCTCACCCGACTGCCCATCCGCACGTTCACCCGTTCACATGTTCAGTTTCGCCCAAGCCGCCGCACGACTTCACCCGGGTCGCCACACAACTCCACCTGGTCCGCTCGAACGACCTCACCCCAGTCGCCACACGACCTCACCTGGGTCGCCTGAACGACCTCACCCGAGTTCCTGCCTGAATGACCTCTCAAACGACCTGCCTAAACGACCTACCCGAACGACCTGCCTGAACAACCTACCTGAACGACTATCCGAACAACCTACCTGAATGACTTGCTTGAACGACTTCCCTGAACGACTGTCTGAACGACCTGCTTGAACGACCTGCCTGAACGACTATCCCAACGACCTGCCCGAACGACCGTCTGAACGACCTGCTCGAATGACCTACCTAAACGACTTTCCTGAACGACTGTCTCAAACGAGTTTTCTGAACGACCATCCAAATGATTTTCCCGAAAGACTGTCCAAACGAGTTTCTCGAACGACTCTCTGAACGATTTTCCTGAATGTGTTTACACTCGAGTTTTGCCCGTCGTGTGGGCTCATCCATGCACTTCAGAACTCCTTATTCGAACTTGTTGATCGAATGATTGATGGTCATTTGACTCCAAACGCCCTCCAACATATACGGGTGCGTGGCGGGTTGTGTCACGTGGCCGACCCACACCAAACGCTCGGCCGACTCGTTCATAATGTTTTGTCTCGCCCGGAGGATGGTCGGCCCGCCCAACTCATGGGACCGCCCCCTCAACTCACCCAACACCTTATAAACTCACTCAAGGTTCATTTCGTTTCATGCTTCACACACACTTCACATGGTGGAGTTGCCTTGCCCGTCACACGAACCGCAGGTCTTGACATCCTCCCCCACTAGAATTCATTGTCGTCCTCGACAATATCTCATCCCAGCAACCATCTGTCACCAAGATCACCATACCAAGGTATACACCTATCGGTATGTCATACATCGGAAATCATCTTAATCCATGATCATCGACCACCCTGTCACAATATCCACAGGCTTCTCCATCGTGGAAGGCTGGGTCCTCCATCTCAAGCTACATGCCCACTGTAACATATCGTGTCAACCTCATCATGTGTTGTCCTCATGTGAACTGCTGCCATGATACTCTAACACAATTCTAACACATCTCTGTACATGCCGGCCCCCATGTCTAAACTAGTCGGGTAGCTAATCCAACTGTCACGCTCAAACCATGAGAATGCACATCCTCATGCCATCATCAGGTGTTTCTATGAACACCCTGTGACATCATCAACTCGATCAATAATCCATCCATATAAGTGTAAGCCATGCTCAGGTCCATAGAGTAGTCCTCATCTCATCTGCAACATGTTGTCCAAGGTGGTTGAGTCTCGGCTCAACCCATGCCCAAATGTTGCCACCAAGGCATCATCATCGTCGTAACTCCATCACTCCAAAGTGTCTCATATCGATCCTCCACATCAAGTCACTCTTTCAAGCCATTCCCATACATGTACTTGAAAGTATGCACCTCATCCTGCATCAAAGTCTCTGATCTCAGCTCCTCAATGCATTAGATCCTCTAAGTCCACCATATATGAAGTCTCCAAAAGTCACAACAATATCATGTCATCGTAAGCTCCATGAGTCATCTCCAACCAACATTTCAGCAAGCATACAAGTCTCGGCCCAAAGGTCTCTGTAAGATGCCTAAGCTCTTCATGTAATAGAAATGATCCATAGCCTGCTCACAACTCCATCCAAGTCCATGGGCTTGTTGTACAAGAGTGCACAACCTCTCCATTGGCTCATAAATAAAACATCTCCATGTCACACTAGCAAATCCACCTGCACAACATCCTTGCTTTGGCACTCCTCACTGGATGCCCATAAGTGACATCTCTACAAGTGCTCTTGCACAATGTCCCTGCATAAGACTGCCACGCTCCATGTCTCCAACCTGATGTCCATGACTAAGTTGCCATGTAGTCCAACCAAATAGACCCATCACAACAATCGGTCATCCCCATCCAAGCTGCAACCTTTGGTCTAGTGAACTCGGTCACCCATACATATCATCATCATATGAGTCTTTCCATCATAGCTCCTCCACCAAAGGTTCCACCAAGACTTGCTCTTGGTCTTAGACATAAGAAGTCCACCCAAGAGTGTGCCCTCCAATCTGTCCATGAGTCATGCCGGGCACTTAGCCATGTGGCTAAAGCATGACCCCTTCCTCCGAAACGATCATCAAGTTCCTCCCTTATCACGGGCCTTTGTACCTTCTATCATAAGGTCACAAACAACCCCAACAAGTTCTGCAACAATCAACAATCCTTGCTTCTCCATATAAGGTCTCATCATAAACATCCATGGTAAGATGCTCTGTAGCATCGGCAAACTGACTTTGCCCTTCCTTGCATACGGTCCATCTACCAAATTCTCAAGTGAAACATAAGTATCAATAGTACTTACACCATCATCATCATGAGGTTCCTCCATGAGAGTACCCTCATCCATCCATGTCTGCAAATTGCATGATCCTGGTCCAACTTGATCAATCTCAAGTTCATCCTCCATCATGATCATGTCTGCAACATCTTCAACTATCACAGATTCCTCTTCCTTGTCAGCACAATCTGCAACTTCATCTTGCTCCATTGTCCATCCAAGTTGAAGAAGTTCATCTTCAACATTCTTTTCCAAGATTGCAAGCTTCTCTTGAATCTGGGGATTCTCCTCTTTCATCCGCTTCAACCTGTATAAGGTAAGCAAGAGCTTCTCTTCGCATTCTTCCAAAACTGCCATGCCTTGTCGCACGTCTTCCCCGATTTTTACTTCGTTTGGTCCACAGATGCCCAAACCGTGTACACGTGCCCACACGCAGTCCCACTTGTCAATCCTTGGCAAATGCCCAAATCGTATGAACAACACATAGTACCGCTTGCCCAACTCTACGACCTCCGGTTCCAACCTTCAGCAAGTTCTCTGCAACCATGAACCTACCCTTGTTCCACTTGTATGTGGAACTAGCTTCCTTCACCTGCAAGTACATGTTTCCACTATCACGAGCAACCTTGCTCACCTGCTCCAACCGAGCTCTGATACCAACTTTCAAGTTGTGTATCAGCTTCAATGCTTCAACACCTGAACCTGTTTATGAGCTCTGATACCAACTGTCATGCCCCCAAGCCTACGGTAGTCTTCCAACTGTGCTAGGGGAGGTGCGACACCACCGAACACTTTTTTTTAACAATACTTATGCTCATGGACCACGCATAACCACTTATTCCTACCTAGTTTGTGATTCTCAACCAAGTATTATTAATGTGCCTTTATACCAATGAACACCCATACACATTCATTATCAACAACATTATACAAGAGAAATGCATAACAGTATAAAGGGAGGGGAAACTCCCTACAATATGAGTCTGCCTGATATCAATATATTATATAATCTTCACTTTTACAATGCACAAGTTAAATCTTGGGAAACCCCTAATTTAGACTTAGCCAATTTTCACAACTTCAGCAAACTCGGTTGCCCATCTCGTCGGCACCTCCACACGGTCGCCACACGACTCACCAACCCTTCGTTCACCTCGTCGCACGATCGTGTTGTTTGCCCAACTCGGGCGTGCCTCCAAGTTGCCACACACGGGCGCCTCGGCCCGAGACACACCTCCGTTCACAATCTCAACACTTCATCGTTTCTCCGTGCACCGTGCGCCGTCACCCGGCCGCCCGTCTGCATGTTCACCCGTTCAACATTTCCCAAGTCGCCGCATGACTTCACGTCGGTCGCCACACGACTCCACCCGGTTCACCCGAACGACCTCACCCGGGTCGCCACACGACCTCGCCCGAACGACCTCACCTGAGTCCTTCCTGAGCGACGTCCCAAACGACTTGCCTAAATGACTTGCCCGAACGACTTGCCTGAACGACTTGCCTGAACGACTGTTCGAACGACTTGCCTGAACGACTGTCCGAATGACCTGCCTGAACGACTTCCCTGAATGACCTGCCTGAACGACTGTCCAAATGACCTGCCCAAATGACCTGCCCGAACGACCTCCCTGAATGACTTTCTCGAACGAGTGTCCCGAATGACTATCCGTACGAGTTTTCTGAACGACTGTCTGAACGAGTTTCCAGAACGACTTTTCTGAACGAGTGTCTGAACGAGTTTCCCGAACGACTATCCAAACGATTTTCCCGAACGAGTTTACCTGCCTGAATGACCTGCCTGAACGACCTGCCTAAACGACTGTCCGAACGACCTGCGCGAACAAACGTCTGAACGACCTGCCTGAACGACTTTCCTGAATGACTGTCCCGAACGAATGTCCCGAACCACTGTTTGAACGAGTTTTCTGAACGACCGTCCGAACGAGTTTCCCGAACGACTTTTCTGAACGACTGTCTGAACGATTTCCCCGAACGACTGTCCAAACGATTTTCCCGAATGAGTTTACACGTGAGTTCCACCCATCGTGCAAGCTCATCCACGCACTTCAGAACTCCTTGTTTGAACTTGTTGATCGAATGATTGATGGCCGTTTGCCTCCAAACACCCTCCAATATATATGGGTGGGTGGCGGGTTGTGTCACTCGGCCGACCCACACCAAACGCCCGGTCGACTTGTTCATAATGTGTTGTCTCGCCCGGAGAATGGTCAGCCCGCCCCCTCAACTCGCTCAATACCTTATAAACTCGCCCAAGGTTCATTTCGTTTCATGTTTCACACGCACTTCGCATGCCCCGCCCGTCCCGCGAACTACAGGACCTGACACTAGCCTAGAGGCATCTTTCTGTCTTACAACCTATCACAAACCATAGGCGCGAATGACATCAAGTTCTTTTCATTATCATACAGTATTTGGAAGTTCTGTTGTTGGAAATTACCAATTAGTGATTGCCAACCCCCATTTTTCATGGCAAGGCAGATTGCACCACTCCCATCAGGGACTAAGTAGTTCTCTGTTGGAAAATCCCAATCTGCTCCATCGAAGTGGAATGTTAGAGCCAGACCATTTACAGTTGAAGAGTGAGACAGTAGCTTAAAATAGAGGTCTAGTCCCGAGGGACTATCGGTCTTCGGGAGACTAATCAGAGAGATCAGTGCATTACTCACAGCCTCATATCCAACATCTTTCAGGAGTGTGACGGTGGTTGTAGAGTCTATGATAACTCCACCGTAGCCATCGGGTGCAGGATCGAAAGTACCATCAGGGATATCCAACCATTTACCGTCAACGCTGATTCCCTTCAAAGACTTGGTTTCTCAGAGATCTGAATAAGACGAGTCGAACCGAACTTCTCGGATTGCAAGCTAGCAGAGTTGCCTATAAACGAAGGACTGGTTTTGGAAGCAGAATCATTAAGACATGCCAGACAGTAAGAAAACTTATTACCCCCCGACCGGCCAAGCTGTGAGATGAGGGATAGAGTACATTGGTCGAACCCTATTAATCCATCTACGCTATTGAAGGTACTTCCCTGACTCAAATTCGAGCAACCAAACAGAATACCGGGAAGTTGTTGAGAAGCCGAAAGGATACCACCCGTTGTCGATAGGTCAATGTACAAATACGCGTAGCTGCAGAGGTCAGGAGGGGTGAAACTATGCGTATTGGCACAGAGGGCTTGAGCAGCCATACGGTAAGTCAAAGAGTTCGAAGGTTCAAAGATTTGATTTGACTGGTTGAAGCATAGTAAGCAGGGCTTGCACTGCGTCCATATCAGGTCGCTGCCCGTGCCCATTATTGCAAGAAAGGGTATGGATGGCGTGCCAATGGCCGCTGCCAAGTAATATTCTCTGCCTCCTGACCTTACTGGAGCCTACGCATCGAACTGCCCGTCACCAACAGACGTCAGCAATATCCGTTGTCTTGCTCGACTCCATTTTGTTGCTGGTTTCAAGCACTGGGCGGATGTAATATTACCTGGATATAATGGAGAGAGAGGTGAATCTCTATGCACAAGATCGACTCTAAATCCAACAGGGCATTTGTGAGGTAGTCTGACACCAGCCACTTCAGGTGCTGATAAATTGGCTACATGCCTGCATTGCATCAAATGAAACATTGAAAGCAACAACTTCAAAGTAAGAACCACGGATTTGGTGGCACCAACAGAACTAGCCAATTGCACAGCCATATACATATATCCTCAGGATTGGTCGCCCAACGAAAAATGATGGAAATGAAATTACGAGGTAGGGAGAATAACTAAGATGAGGGTGCATTATGAGGCTGGGGAGAATAATCCTTAACTAACATGTGTTGGGGATTTATTTGGCAAAATCCCAAAAACAAACAATTCAAGCACACAGAGGCAATGCTCTCTTTCCTTTACTCCAGGATCTTTTTGCACAGGGAAGCTTTAAAAAAAATTAACTGAGAAGAGAGTATTGCACCACCATAAAAGATTTCTATTCATTAAAACAAAATTACTGATACATATTCATCCTCTTTGCTGAGAGGGGTTCACCCAAAAACTTTTCACCCAAAGACAAAATTACTTTGCCTCTGTTACAATTGATTTTTACACTGCTATGTAAAATCTACATTCACATTTACTACTGTAAAAATGGCCTTTTACATTTACTACTGTAGAATATAAAAATTCTTACAAAGTTTACTGCTGTAAAATTTCCTACATAACTTGCTCCGCTTCATTTGAGCAATTCAAAAAAAACCCAAAAAAACATTACAACCCCCTCATATACATATGCGTTCCTCCCTTTTTTTTAATACACATCTTCAACCTTGCACTGCTGTGCAATCATCTGGTTCGTGAATCCTCGCTGCTGCGAACTCTGTTTCTCCCGTGTGCAAAACTAAATTATATTCAACACACATACCATAAAAACTATATGGTAAAAAAATTAAAAAGAACGTTGACTTGCCCATACCATTATTTAATTCACGCCCATACATGCCGTAAAAAAAACATAAATATCTACCTACGCATATGACAATTTATTAATAAAAGGTATGGTCAATTAAACTTAATTTTACTCCACGCAACATTAACTGCAGGCTCGTATACATCTTGGAATGCAATCAACGGTGGAGAACGCTGGAGCAAATCGGATGGTGGACAGAGATATCGGAAGGAAATTTTTAACTGACATTTACCTTCCGAGAAATTGTCAGAGGGTGATGTCATGCCTCATCCACGCGTCAGCTCTATATCTTCTCGGAGCGCCTATGTACGAAAACTGCCTTCACGCAAAGGCGGTCCGAGAAACTTACCGGCGGTTTTATGGTTTTGTTGTTGTGGTTTCGGGGGTTGGTATGGCTGCGTTGAAATTACATATTCAACAATCCCCTTTAATTTCAACTGCTGAGCATTCGGTCATACCCAGACACTTCCTCAAAAATTCAAAGGTGTTTTGATCCAATGGCTTTGTCAAGATGTCTACAACCTGTTCTTGAGTCCTACAATGTTCTAGGACAATTTCTCCATTGTTCACCAATTCTCTAATGTAGTGAAACCTTGTATCAATGTGTTTTGTTCTTTTATGAAACACTGAATTCTTTGACAATGTAATAGCTGAGCTATTTTCACAAAAAATCACTGTCGCTTTTGCTTGCTCTTGGCCTAAGCTCCTCAACATCCTTCTCATCCAAACTGCTTGACATGCTGCTGTTGTAGCTGCCACATATTCAGCCTCTGTTGTAGACAATGCTACAATTGACTGCTTCTTAGAAGCCCATGAAATGGCTCCTGAACCCATATGAAAAACATAACCGGAAGTGCTTTTCCAATCATCAACACTTCCAGCCCAATCAATATTAGTGTATCCGACCAAATCCGAATGTTCTGAGACATTATATAAAATTCCAAACATTTTGGTACCTTTGACATACCTCAAAATTCTTTTTGCTGCCTGCCAATGTGCCTCCTTTGGCCTCTCCATGAATCTGGGAATTAAACTAAAAGCATACATAATGTCAGACCTAGTTGCTGTTAAATACATAAGGCTGCCTACAATACTCTTGTACAAACTAGGATAAAAATGCTTGCTGCTGTCCTCTTTGCTGAGTTTTAATCCCATTACTGTGGGAGTGATCGCTGCCTTGCATTCTTGCATGTTAAATCTGCTCAATAATTGATTTATATATCTTGCCTGTGAGATAAAAATTCCTTTTTCATTTTGATCTACTTCTATGCCTAAGAAGTATCTCAAGAAACCCATGTCAGTCATTTCAAATTCCTCTTTCATGACTGATTTAAAATTCTTAATGATTTGATCATCATTACCTGTGAAAATAACATCATCAACATATAAGACAACAATTAAAATTTTACCATCTTTTTCTTTGATGTAGACGGTGGGTTCTCCTTCACACTTGTCGAATTCATTATCCAATAGATATGAATCTATTCTGCTGTACCATGCTCTTGGCGCTTGCTTCAGCCCATAAAGAGCTTTCTTCAATTTGCACACTTTGTGCTCTTCACCTTTCTTCTCATAGCCTAGAGGCTGTTCAACATAAACCTCTTCCTTTAACACTCCATTTAGGAATGATGGCTTCACGTCCATTTGGTAAACTTTCCATTTGTTTTGTGCTGCTATGGACAACACTGCTCTCACGGTTTCCATTCTTGCAATCGGTGCAAAAGTCTCCTCATAATCTCTCCCATACTGCTGCTTGTACCCTTTGACAACCAGCCTTGCCTTGTGCCTTTCTATCATGTCTTCAACATTTCTCTTGGTCTTGTAAACCCATTTCACTCCAATGACTTCTTTACCTTTTGGTAGCTTAACGAAATCCCATGTTTTGTTTCTTTCTATGGCATTCATCTCCTCATCCATAGCTTCTATCCATTTCTTATCTTTAATTGCATCCTCGAAATAAATAGGATCATCAACATGACAAAACAAGGAAAATAAGGAATTCATTCCTTCATCATAAATATCACTTAGATTTCTACACTTCTTACCTCTTTCATTTGGAGTGCAAGTGTTTGAAGCCGCACTTGAATTTCCTCCTTGTGGTGTGCTTGGAGAATCACTCTCTTTTATCCTCAATGGTGTCCCTTGCTGTCCTTGTGTTGGTGCTGCTATTTGGGGATGCATCTTAGCCACCTCCTCATCATCTTCATCATGAGACAAACAGTTTTTAACATTCACTGTTTTCTCTATGTTTCCATCCCAAGCTTCCTCTTCAATGAATTGAACATCTCTGCTGATGAAAAACTTCTTGGTAGATGGGATATACAACCTGTAGGCTTTGGATTCCTCACTGTATCCAATGAAGATACATTTCTCCCATTTGCTGTCCAACTTCCTCCTTAGTTGATCTGGAATGTGTGTATAGGCCACACATCCAAAAACTCTCATGTGGGTGACTCCTTGCTTTCTCCCACTCCATGCTTCTTCTGGCACCTTGTTCATCACTGCTTTTGTAGGACACCTGTTCAAAATATACGCTGCATAATTTACAGCTTCAACCCAATAATCATTTGGCAAATGCTTTGCCTTCAACATGCTCCTCGCCATATCCATGATGGTCCTGTTCTTCCTTTCAGCAACTCCATTTTGCTGTGGGGTGTACCTTGCTGTAAATTGTTTATGAATTCCATTTTCTCTACAGAATCGTAGAAACTCCTTGGAGATATACTCTCCTCCTCTATCAGTTCTCAAAACTTTAATGTGCAGCCCGCTTTGGTTTTCCACAAGTGCCTTGAAATTTCAGAATTTCTCAAACACTTCACTTTTGTTTTTAAGAAAATATACCCAAGTTTTTCTTGTAAAGTCATCAATAAATGTTAGGAAATATTGGCTGCCTGCTAATGATGGAGCTTGCATCAGTCCATATAAATCTGAGTGGATGATTTCTAAGGGTGCCTTTGCCCTTATGCTTTTACCTGATGGAAAACTTTCTCTATGTTGTTTCCCCAAAATGCAACCTTCACATAGGCTGTCCGATTTCTCTATCAATGGTAATCCTTTCACCATTCATTTTCTGCTTAACAAGTTTAGACCTCCAAAATTGAGATGTCCAAATCTCAAGTGCCACAACCAATTTTCATCCTTTGGCACGCTTTGGAAGGCCTCTTGGGTAATTGCTGCAATTTCATTTTTGTTTTTCAAATCTGCCCTGATCTTGAGAGGGAACATCCTGTTCCTTGTCATCTTCACTTCAACAATGCATCTTTTGCTAGGTGCTATATCCATGATGGTACACACATCATTCTTAAAGAAAACATTGTAACCCTTTTGGACAAGCTGTCCAATACTCAAGAGGTTACATTTCATTCCGGGAACATAATAGACATCTGCTATGGTTTTCCTTTCTCCTTGCTTTGTAAATATTTTTACCCCCCATTTTCCCATAACAGAAATTTTGCTATCAGTTCCTAGTGTGACTTCTGATTTCATATTTTTATCTAGGGCAGAAAAGAGAGCTAAATTTCCTGTCATATGGTTGCTGCAACCTGAGTCTAAAAACCATATGTCTTCACTATTTGTTTCAGCCATGTTACAAGCTAACAATACATTATTTTGGCTGATGTTTTCTCTAGTAACATTTGCATTTTGTCTATTACTCATATCATGTTGCTTCTTCCTACATTCACTGGCATAATCCCCATATTTTTTACAATAATAGCATTGGACATTGGATTTTTCATACCTTTGTCCTTGAGCATGATGTTGTCCTCTTTGTTGGCTGTTGCCTTGGTCTTGGTTCTGATTTGAATTGCTGCCTCTTCCTTGAGCATTTGATGGACTGTTCCTTCCACCTCTGTTCTGGCTTCTGCCTCTTCCTCTCTTGTTTCCTCTGCCTTGACCTCTTTCTCTTCCAAAGGACATATGGGTCTTAAAGGCTTGTTCTAGAGATGAGTTTTCATTCCTACTCAATCTCTGCTCATGTGTTATCAGTGATGCATGTAGGTCATCAACTGAAAAGTTTGAGAGATCCTTTGTCTCTTCAATGGTGGTGACAATAACATCAAACTTTGAGGGTAAGACCCTCAATATTTTCTCCACTATCCTCCTTTCTTCAATGATTTCTCCATGAGTCCTCATCTGTGTGATCAGACCAATTACATGTGTGAAGAATGAGTCAATGTTGTTTGACTCCATGCACAGATTCTCAAAGTCTCTCCTCAGCAACTGTAGTTTTGCTGTCTTCACTTTCTCCATGCCTTGATAGGCCGTCATGAGAGTTTTCCATGCTTCTTTGGATGTCTTAGCTGCTGCTATCCTTGGAAACACATTCTGGTCTACTGCTTGATACAAAAATACAAGGGCTTTTGAGTCCTTCTTCATATTGCTCTTCAGCAGATCCTTCTCTGCTGGAGTTAATCTATTAAACTCATTTTCATCTGCTGGTTCTTCAAAACCATCTTGAACTAATTCCCATAAATCTTGAAAGGCAAATAGGGCTCTCATGGTTATTGCCCAATAGTCATAGTTTTTCCCATTAAACTGTGGGAGTTGGGTGTTAAACATACCTATACCAGTGCTTGTGCTGGCCATTCCTTGCATCCTTAGTTATGCTTCAATTTCTTGACTGTGTATTTTAAAACAACTGACTGCTTCTTCAGCTTCTTTGTCACCTTCAAAGAGCTTAAGCCTGCTCTGATACCACTGTTGGGGATTTATCTGGCAAAATCCCAAAAAAAAACAATTCAAGCACACAGAGGTAATGCTCTGTTTCCTTTACTCCAGGATCCTTTTGCACAAGGAAGCTTTAAAAAAAATTAACTGAGAACAGAGTATTGCACCACCATAAAAGATTTCTATTCATTAAAACAAAATTACTGATACATATTCATCCTCTTTGCTGAGAGGGATTCACCCAAAAACTTTTCACCCAAAGACAAAATTACTCTGCCTCTGTTACAATTGATTTTTACACTGCTGTGTAAAATCTACATTCACATTTACTGCTATAAAAATGGCCTTTTACATTTACTGCTATAGAATATAAAAATTCTTACAAAGTTTACTGCTGTAAAATTTCTTACATAACTTGCTCCGCTTCATTTGAGAAATACAAAAAAAAACAAAAAAAACATTACAACCCCCTCATATACATATGCGTTCCTCCATTTTTTTTAATACAGATCTTCAACCTTGCACTGCTGTGCAATCATCTGGTTCGTGAATCCTCGCTGCTGCGAACTCTGTACAACAATCATCCGGTTCGTGAATCCTCGCTGCTGCGAACTCTGTATCTCCCGTGTGCAAAACTAAATTATATTCAACACACATACCATAAAAACTATATGGTAAAAACATTAAAAAAAATGTTGACTTGCCCATACCATTATTTAATTCACGCCCATACATGCCGTAAAAAAAACATAAATATCTACTTACTCATATGACAATTTATTAATAAAAGGTATGGTCAATTAAACTTAATTTTACTCCACGCAACAGTAACTGGCAATCAACGGTGGAGAACGCTGGAGCAAATCGGACGGCGGACAGAGATATCGGAAGGACATTTTTAACTGACATTTACCTTCCAAGAAATTGTCAGAGGGTGATGTCACGCCTCATCCACGCGTCAGCTCTATATCTTCTCGGAGCGCATATGTACGAAAACTGCCTTCACGCAAAGGCGGTCCGAGAAACTTATCGGCGGTTTTATGGTTTTGCTGCTATGGTTTCGGGGGTTGGTACGGTTGCGTTGAAATTACATATTCAACAATATGAAGGTGCACGGAAAATAATGAAAGCCAAGGGATGTCGCAGATGTTCAGAAAATAATACCATAGATGTAAAAGAAAAGCCAATTTAACGGGAAACAAAAGCTTTGATGTATAGGATATCATATTTAGTGGAGATAATTCCCAAGAAAATTACCGAAAAATAAGAAAACACTGTGCCGAAGAAAATAGGTAAGTTTGCTATAAATTGTTGTCCAATAGCAGCTACCAAAAATGACCTCCAATACATTGGTGACACTAAAAATCCCTCCACCGCAGAGAAAAAGCTTTGATCAATTAGATCTTCCATTTCAAAATATATAACAGAATGCTTTGTATGTATAGTTAATTAAATTTGGAGAGACCGGCCAGTAATTCGCAGGAATATCGATTGGACAAATAATGCACGCAACCGCTCAAAGTAGTATTGTGATAATTAATTAGTAACCTATTTAAATTGAGCAACAATGCACCTAGAGTCACTAATACATCCATCTGTAGCAATTAATTCCTTTATTCACTCTACAGATAAGCTAGAGCTGTACTGAAAAGATCTTGCTCGTAAAATATGGTATGGGCAAGTAACCGTCATTCCTAAACCTCTAACTGCGACGATTGATATACTACATTGGACTACATTTTGAAAATGTTAATTAAACCCTTTAGACGACAATTTAGATTTTAAATATAATGTAGGTTGATTGAACACAACCGAAACCTTTTAAATTCATGCTTCTATATATTAATCACATTAATCAGAGAAGAGTGGTTCGAAACCTCTTAAATCCATACTTCTATATATTACATTAATCACATAAGAGTCGTTCGAAAACTTTTAAATTCATTCTATATTTTTCAATCACAGAAGAGTTGCTTTTCATATTTTTCTTCCTATGTGGTCATCTTCTTTTCCCTTTTCATATTTTTCTTCCTATGTGGTCATTTCTTTTCCCTTTTTTCTTGTGTGGTTTCCTTACTCGGAAGGTTGGTGATTGCATTATATTAATTACAGAAGAATGTTTTCTTTTTTTTTACTCTTATTTGATTGTATATTTCTTTTATGTTTTTCTATTCCGAATATGGGTGATTGGTCATTATAACACAAAGCAGTTTTAAGATAATATTTAAGATATTTTTTGGGTAAATTATCTTAATTTGAGACAAAAGAAATTTTGTATATTGTCTTAAATATTTTTTTAAGCACCTTTGTCAAATTAAATTGTCTTAAAATATTGTCTCTATAAGGACAATAGATAGCATAAGAATTTTTGTCTACCGACAATTTCATTTTTGTCTTTCTACAGAGAATAGTTTGGATTAAAGGCATTGTTTTTAAAAAGACAATGTATTTGATGGTAACTGTTGTCTCTCTAAAGACAACAAAAATTTACATTCAAAGATAATACAACATCGCTTTTGTCTCTTTAGAGAAAATATAAAATAATGAATGTACAAAAATATCTCACCATTGAAATAAAACCAATATTAAAAGTATTTAATTAAAAATAAACTACAATATCATTGATTATTTCATATTAGGAGAGAGTGGAATCGAACCACCAACCTCCTGCTTATAAAGCGGTGCTCTTCCATTGAGCTAGCACCCTTTAAAGATTTATGTGAGTTATGGTAGTCCTTGAGATTACATATATAGGCATTCACTTTAAAAAAATGCCCGACACATAATGGTGTAATCGTTGTAAACTCTAAAATCATGCAAGCCCTATTTTTAACTTAATAAAAATAACTCAATGGAGTTAGCTCAATGCCACACCCATGTAGCATGACTCATGCAACAAGCTAACTAGGAATTGCACCAAGACGTGTAAAGGAATGCAGATAAGAGGAGTAGAGGAATGTGGAAAGAAAGTTGAAAAAAGCATACCTTTTGATCATTAAATGTTAGGAACCACTCCAGTTCTTGCAATTAGAGGTTGTATTTTTTTCTAAGAGTAACTGCCCAATCAGTCTTAAAACTAATTGTAATTTTACCGTTAATGAAACTATTTTTTTTTTAAGATAATAAAAATAATAGCTATTAAAAATAATTTCATTAAACAAACTAATAAAACAATTAAAATAAAAATAAAATATCAATAACTCACAATTCTGATTGATTTTAGTTCACTTTTTTTTACAATACAATTTTGAATTAAATAGTTAAAATAAAAATACATCCAAATTAAAACCACAACAACTAAAAGTATATGAAAATCACTCTCAAAATAAATTTAATATAAGCACCTTACAAAGAAATCACAAATCTTAGTAAATTAAAAATGATACTTTTGAATGGAATGGTTGAAAACAAAATAGCTAGATTTGCATTAAAGTTGGACTCAAAATAATAAAACAATAAAAATCCTTCCAACACAAATATGCCAATAAATTTTCAAATAATATGGGCATGATGATCCTTTATTTTTGGTGGCTCATTTTTCACTAATGGTGAAACAAAACATCATCAACATCTAAAACCTAACTCAAGGTGGAAGAGAATATTACCTACTCTTGCTACTAGGGATTTCACATCACTAAGCTCATGTTATACTACTTAGGCTTGCGAGGAGTTGCGAGAATCAATTTAGTATTAGGATTTTGTCGAGGTTCATACATCAAGCACCTTGAAACCAGTCCAACTAGTTCAGTTGCATCTTCATTTTCATATTGTCCATCTAAGGACGAGTTCATAAACTTCAGTACATTCTTCCCTGGTATCAAATCTAAGGCTTGCAACAACAGTTCCCACATCATATTTTCTGATAAAATTTCAAGTAACCATGGAGATTGACATCAATAAGTAAGTATCACCAGATAAACTTCAACCTCCACTAGACATATATGAAAATGAGTGTAAAAGATACCTGTTTTTCTATCCGTCCCCAAGTATTGGAGACAGAAACCAACAAAGGGAAGGAAATGAGTTTCCGTAAACATGAACACTCAAGATAGGTTTTTGGGAAAACTACAGGAAACAAAGGTAATGTCTGGAAACAATTTTGAGAAAGGTGACGAGAAGATCTTTTCATTGAAGTTATTTCCCTTCACCTCCCATAAAATAGCTTATTTATTTTACTTGAGATTTCACATGCTTTAGAGTTATTTCTTTTGATTTAGTGAGCTAGGGAATGATTGAAAACACTTTACTTCTTTCTAATTTTTCAACTACAAATTATAAAAACTTAATGCAAAAACATTGGAAGGTGCCAAGAAATTGCAAAAAACCATTGAGGCATTTCCAACCTTTTGGAAATAATTTCTCGCATCTGGATGTATTTCAGAAGCTGAAATACCTTTAGTGTTGGCTAGAAATAATTCCCAGAATGCACTGTTGCTTTAAATCGAGTGAAAAAAAGATATTAAGATCAAATAGATGTTAAAGAACTCCTAAATAGAGAAACATAATAAAGAAAAGAAATCACAGATTGCAAGCTAAAATTCTATTGGAATTATAGTCTATAGAAAATGTTTCATACCCATTATGATTATAAATGACTCTGCTACCATAATACTAACAGTAAGGAGAGTTTAGAAAATTATCGGAAAATGGTTTATAATTGTAATCTTTGATTCTATTGTAATGGTGATGACATGAATAGTAAATGTATAACATATGCTAGAAAGTACTGGTTCACTGGGAACAATAGGGTTGTAAGATGGAAAATACAACTAAATAAAAAGAATACAAATTTATGGATTCAAATTTCATATACAATTCTATCCACCATATTAAATTTAAAATTTAATAATAGATTATAAAATCTTACATATTTATTTTCCCTAATTTCCTTTTTTTTTCTTAGCTTAATAAAATGACAGAGGTGAGTGGTTGAAGTAGGATGAAATCTAAATTCATTGAAAAACCTATAGTATCATGTATGATGAGAATACAATGAACATAAAACATTCAATTGATCAAGTTATATAGGTAACTAGGAAAAATAATCAAATTTAAAAGAGAAATGACTAAGGCTTCTGTTGTTTAATGAAGTTGGTACCTTTTCCTTAAATGGAAATGTGAAAAAGTGAGCCATACCTATTTATGCTACTTGATTGTATCTTATACTTTATTTTTCCGTATAGGAAGGGAAAAGTTGAGAGGATGTTTGTGTGAAAGACATTTGAAAAATTGTCGCATTGACCCACAATAAAACATGAAAGTAGATAAATAACAAGTGTGTTTGTGGTTGTCTCACACACAAACACACACACACACACACACACACACACAGAGAGAGAGAGAGAGAGAGAGAGAGAGAGAGAGAGAGAGAGAGCATATACATGACTAGGCGTGGTGTGTCTCCCACTAATAAGGTCCAATAGAACTGTCCCACAACTATATATTTCACTTTCAAGAGTTACTCTGCCTGCATCAATGAGAAGGAATATCCATTAAATACATTTAATACTTGCAAGTCACAAAATAATTTCCTAGAAAAAATGCCAGTGTTATGCACAAGAAAGAGATAGACTTAAATGATAAGGAAGATCCATTAAATACATTTAATGCTTCCATGTCACAAAATAATTTGCCAGCATATGTACCAATGTTATGCATGAGCAAGTGTTCAATTGAATGTTAGATGTTGAACTAATAACTATTGTAAAGAGAAAAAAATCAAAACAATATATCAACAAAGTCAAGAGTTCTTGTGTAATGAGCATTCAACATAGAAAAACAAAAATATGTCAGGGATTGACAAAGTTTGAAGACTAAGCAAGATCAATTACACATATATTGCTTGTTTTAAAAATAGAAAGAACATGAAAAATGACATTAAATAATGTATAATGGGAGAACTTTATACTAATATTGAATTAATAAGATTCATTAATATCCAAATCAATGACGCTAAGCACTATAAGTAGAAATTTTAAATTCCACAAGTTTATATTTTGAATTATCGAAATGTGAAATTATTTTTAACTAACACGATATGTGGTGGATGAAGGCAAAGAGAAACGATAATAATGCAAGAATATAAATACAACAATGAAGAGTCTCAAATATAAGATATGTCATCTAAAACCCAAAATATGGTTAGAGTGAAATCAAGTTTTCATGCTATCTCTCCAGCATGCATTATTGAAAATATCATGTATTTAAAGCACCTCTATGCAAAAGCATATAAACTATACTTTTGAAATTCCTTTCACTTATTTTTGAAGTATAAATTTTTATTCTAATCAGATATTGCCACTTGCAAAAATGAAAGGTCCCTCTTCCACACTTTTGGGACATATCTTTATGGTTGAGGTGTGGAGCCTGTGTGTGGAAAACATATTTAAGGAATAATTTCTTATTGAGGCATATTCTTGTAGGGGAAACAATTCTACACCATCATCTTATACAAGTTCAATTCCCACCTTCTCTTCACATGAATGACTTTCCACAATTACCATACTGCACAGGATATAGTGCATCACCAACTCTTACTTGAATCACAAAAAACATTGATACCTAGAACTTCAATCATGAAAACCATTAAGTATGGCCAAGGCGATGAAACTAGTTGGTAGGTAAAGGTTACACTTCTCCTCCAACATCTAAACATGGACATTGAGAACTCTCTCTCCCCACCTCTTTGGTTCTTTGTTAATTCCCCTAGTCTCATTAGGAAAAATTCTAATAGAGGTATTCAGGAGAGAATATACAATGCTTATTTGAAATTCAGATGAATTGCTCCATAATGCCCCCATTCCAAAACATCATGTTGGCCTTATCCACACCCTAGGGTAATTCATATACAACTACACTATAGCATAAGAGTCCCGAAGGTGGGCGTCCTACACTAAAAATTGTTTTCCAACCAATATAGGGGCCCCACCCAGGTTTGAAACTTGGTTTATCTATATAGCAAGGCATGTGGGTAGTTGATAGTCCCACTAACTTGATCCTATGTCTTCTTGGTGACAAGTAGTAGGTCTACCAATTTTCCTTATTAAAAAAATTAAAAAGATAAGGGTTGTTATCACCAACTGTATACTGAGACCGATCATCATCTTCAAAGGGGGAACAATATTTGTGCATATTTTTATTTGGCAACCCGAATCTTAGGATCATTTTATTTTTTTATGTGTTATAAAAAAAAATCCATGGTTGATGCCATTGTTTCTTTGGTGATTCACATCATGCATGCCTTCTATGGGACTTCTCTAGAGTAAGAAAACAAAAGTTGTCTTATTCCTTTGCAAGGTGCCACCCCTTAAGAATAATTCTCACAGAAAAGACCTCCTATAACATGAGTTTGATGTTAATTTGTAATACGATATCTCATTTATGTGCTAAGAAATTTTTATGACCCAAAAATTTATTTTACCTAGTAAATCTTTTTTTCTGAAATTGCTAAATAAGAATACTATCGTATTTTAACAATAAAATTGACATCAAGATCACAACTATAAAATAAATCACATGCCAAAAACTATAAACCCTCTGATGTTTCCTTTACTTTTGTTTCTTGTAATAAATAAGAAAATGATGGAAAGAGAAATACATAATTTTTATAGCAAATGGAACGTGGAAATTCGAATCCATGAAAAAAATGAATTGCACCCACACTACCTCCCTCCCTCCTAGCCATCATACGTGTAGCCCATGTATAGTACTATCCACACATGCAGACTGTGAGCCATACTATCTACAAGTGTCGCCTCCCTACATAAGTGATCCTGTGTGACTGTCATGGAGCTAGACCTTAGCCATTTGTGAATCTTGTGCTCAACAACTCATATTGTCTTAACCTTCATTAAGTTTCCTTCTATGGAATTTTTTAGTTGCAAATTTTTCTCTCTGCAGTCCTTGAGTCTCTCACTGCTGAATAAATGAAATGTCTCTCAAATATTTAAATTACTTGCAATTGTAATGTGTCCTTCCCCTTCCTTTAGGTTGTCTTTATAGTTATCCATTCTGCTAGATCCATAACACTAATCTCCAAAGTGATAGATAGTTAGGATTACAATTTTTTTACAACAAATGGAACTTGGAAATTCAACTCCTTGAAAAAACTGAATTGCACCACACAACGTCCCTCCCTCCTAGGCATCATACCTATGACTTGTGTGTATAACTATCCACACATGGTGATTGTGAGCAGTACTATGCACACATCTTGACTCCCTACACAAGTCAGCCCACGCAACTCTCCTAGTGCTAGATCTTGGCCATCTGTGAATCTGGTGCTGAGTAGCTCAAATGGTCTTAGTCTCCAGTGATTTTCTTTCTCTGGAATTTTCCAACTCCAAAAATTTATTTATCTTCAGCCTTTGAGTCTCTCACTACCCACTCGATGAAATGTCTCTCAAATCCGAAAATTACTTGCAATTGTAATGCGTATTTATCGTTCCCTTAGGCTATTTATAACTCTTCATTTAGCTAGATCCATCACCCTATTCTCCAAAGTGATAGATAGGTAGGATTAAATCCTAACCCACTTGATATCAACAATTGAGATAGTGCCGAGAGGGATCAAATCTTGTTTCACTCAAAAAGAGGGTTGCACCTCAAGAGATTGATCCCCCTCAGTGCTTGGTAGATCTGGAGTTAAGATGGATCTAGGTTGGTTTAATTATTAATTATTAATAATTATAATTATTTATTATACATATATTATATTTTATTTTTTATTTTAGTTTTTAATTTTATTTCATTGCTATGTAATTTTACTGAGTCAAAATATTTACATAACATAACACCACATAACATAACATAAGCTTACAACATCTCTTCAATACCAGGTTGGAGAGTGCCTCTATGTACTTTTCCTTAGAAAACCTTAGCCTAATAGCCAACATTGATCAATGTGTTTTTCTTAAGCTAGTATTAGGAAAAAATATCATAATAGACACACTCTACATGAGAAAGTTCCTAGGAAGGTCTTCGACTACTCCTTCATGCTTGGCACTTAGCCTATGTAGAAGTACCTCTCCATCGCTAGAACCATCATAATTTGAGGCTCATGAATTATAAGTTTTAGTAACTCCATGACATATGCTGTAAGAAACCTTAAGATTAGGCTTCCACGATGAGATCAGTCAGAAGGCATACACCAAACACCCTGGCCAGATACCAACACTAAATGTCAATATCGATTTTTCCCTGCATTGGATATTAGGAGAGTTATTGGGTGACAATGTGCTTAGGTCATTTTCATCATATATTGCCTAACGACTTCATATATTTTAGTGTCCTTCAGATCATCACCCCATTTTTATTCATTTGGGATTTCTTATGCTTCACTGGATTTCCTGTAATTTTTTTTTTTTTTGTTTTATCTATTTTTCTCTTTATTGGATATGCTTTAGGAACTCCCAAGTCCCAATGTAGATTTTGGGAATTGTAATTTTAGCACTCCAATTGGCCATATTTGGCCTCTAGTGGACATTAGTAGTTTAATTAAAAAAAATTAGATTATCCAAGGTCACAATATTTTACTTTCTCCTTAATTTGGTTGGAGTGACCTGACCATTCATATGAATTCTACAACAAGCATCTCAAAAAATCATGGGATACAATTTAAAATTATTCAGAATTACATTACAGATAATGAGATAAACATAGAATATGTCCATGATCATCATCAGGAATCATATGTGCCGACCATCAATGGATTGATTGGATTACCTAACCAAAGTTAACATCGGTCACTAGGTTTTGTACAAAGGTAAAAAACTTCTGTAAGAGTAGGATGATGGTAAAAAGTCATAGCATAACCAATGGCTACTTACAAAAAATTAGCCTTCGCCAATTGAACTTTCTCAAATTGTTTTCTTGTTAAGGATAAAAAATATCAGTTCTAGAATGACAGATGCTTAAGAATGAAAACACCTTTAACACATAATGGATATATAAGTACCAATTATGCATCTCTTTAACCAATTCCACCTACATTAGTAAAAACTACTCATTTCCCTCCCATTTCAAAAGAAAAGTGGCAGAAATATTCTAATCAAATATCATGGCCTCCACCAATAACAAGTGTAGATTAGAGTACCATAAAGATTCTAGTTTTAAAAGAAAACAATTCAACAGGTCTCCTTTCTTCAAGAAAATAGGTGGTTAGGTAACATACACAAGCTCATAGCTCAAAAACATGACTGTTGACATTCAAGTTGAGCTTAGAATACCAATGGGGTCCTAGTTTCAATAGAATCCAATGGGATTCATAGATTCTATTTTCAAATTTTATTTATTTGCAGTATTAGAAGTGGAAGTAGTTTTCTGTTAGAATATGCATCCTCCTACATAATATTTATTTATTCCTCGATTGAATCCTTTAAAGTCGGTCAAATTTTATAAGATTCCTCTAGGTACAAATTAAACAAAGTTGATCATAATCCATTAAAAACTAATATGAATACTTGTCCTTAGAAACTCTGGTGGTGCGTATGTCAAGTTTGTGCTACAACTCTTTCCATCTTTGTTGTTTTTCATAAGGCTAAATCTTGAAATTATATGATCCCCATCATAAGAAAAAAAATAGAAACAATTGATGAAACTCAAATTGAAATACAAAGTTAGCTAACAGTCAAGAAGTGCTCCAACACTTTAGGCTATTCGATATCATCAACAACAATGGCATCATATGCAAAACTATTGGACAAACTATAGCACCAAAGTTCAAGAGAGCAAACAAAATTAATGTTTTTTAAGGAACAGTCCCATCAATAAAGCAACAAATGAAACAATCTAAAAATAGTAATTTTTTGTTCGATTTATATTGCTAACAATATCCTTTCATGAGTAAATAGAAATTGCAAGCGATATGTTATGCATTACCTTCAATATGGTACAACTACAGAGTACATCGAAATCAAAGGCCATATTTCTGGGATCCCCATCCAATGAAAAAAATAGAAACAACTAATGAATCTCAAATTGAAATACAAAGTAAGTTAATAGTCAAGAAGTGCTCAAGCGCTTTAGGCTATTTGATAGCATCAACAACAATGGTCATCTTATGCATAACTATTAGACAATCTACACAGCCAAAGTTAAAGAGACTAAACAATTTTTTTTTTTTTAAGGAACAATCCCATTAATAAAGAAACAAACGAAACAAATCTAAAAATAGTCATTTTTTGTTGCAGTTAAATTGCTAACAATAACCTTTTAGAAGTAAATAGAAATTGCAAGCGAGATGTTACCCATTATCTTCAATATGGTACAATTGCAGAGTACATGGAAATGAAAGGCCAACTTTATCCTACTTTTATATGCAATATGATTTAAGTGAAAAATATAGTGAGACAAGTTACTTATTTGTGAATATCATTTGTAATTGTCTAAAAATGATCATTATGGAGTTTTTTGGCCGAATCTGGCCAAAAAAATTAGCGATTTCTTGATTTTTGTTGTTTAAAATGGGCTTTTGACTACATATATGGATTCAAGACGCTAAAAAACCCATGGGTCACTCGGATTGTGGAGAGTTTAGAATTCAAACTTGTGATTCTACAAAATCCATGCTTGATTGTAGACAAATTAGACCAGAAAATATGTTAGAAAACCCTCCTAAACAAAGAACAGATAGACTAGCATAATAATTGTCACATTGGTGCCATATAATGAGAAGCTCAATATTCACATACCACACATTCCTAAGAATTTTTTTGATAGAAAGACATGATACCATCGAGAAATAGTTCTCAAACTTGGAAACAAACTTATCCAACTAAGTATCTATAGATGTTATGCTTTTAAACTGCAAAAGATACCCAAATACAGAATATGCGAAGAAAAATACCCAGAACATAGAATAGTGAGTGTCAACAGCAAATACTTTATTATTCAGAAGAAATGTTCACTGGCCTCTTCAAGGGGGCAACCTCCAATAGAGAAGAGCTCGATTCAAAAATAAGACACGATGCTCTTCACAGGGAGTCTCTATCATTTATATATGACTCATACATGTAATACCATGGATCAATACCATTGGTTTTCTTAATACCATCTACCTAATACTAGGCCCATTTGCAGCTAACTGTGGTCCCGTAATAAATAGCGGGTTAACCACTTACAATTATTAATATGGGATTTATTGAATATTTATTATGACGTGATCCCACTACATAAATTAGGGGGTTAGGGTGGGACCCTAACATGCCCTCCCCCTTAAGAATAGCCTTGTCCTCAAGGCTAAAGCTGCGGAAACTGCTGAAGAATAGTGGCTGGTTCCCAAGTTTCATCTTCCAGAGAGGTGTCTTTCCACTTGACGAGGACTTCCTTAATCACTCGGCCACGCAGGGGTCGTTCTCGTGTGTCCATGACATGTTCAAGTTGGAGCTAGATTAACCCTTGATCGTCCAATTCAGGTAGACTGGTTTGAATTATGCAATTTTTCCCAATCACTTTCTTGAGGCATGAGACATGGAAAACTGGATGGATTTTTGCCGTAGGTGGCAAAGCCAACTTGTATGCTACTTCTCCAATGCGCTAAAGTACTTGATATGGTCCGTATAATTTTGGAGATAGTTTCTGACAACCCTTGTCTTTGAGTGATGTTTGCTTATAGGGTTGCAACCTCAAAAATACTTGATTTCCTTCCTGAAATTGGTGCTCTAAGCGATTCTGATCTACCTGTTGCTTCATGCGGTTTGGAGCTTGATGAAGATTCTCTCTAAGATGGGCGAGCATGGTTGAACGGATTTCTAGGAGTTTATCCACTGCTTGTACCTTTGAGCATCTTTTGATATAAGAAGTAGGGGAAGGAGGGAGTTGACCATATAATACTTCATAGGGAGTCATTTTGGTGGTGGCATGATTGTTGGTGTTATACCACCATTCAGCCAGAGGTAACCACTCAACCCACAGATGTTGCTTTTCTGAAGTGAAACACCTAATGTAAGTTTCCAGACATTTGTTGACGGCTTCAGTTTGACAATCTGTTTGTGGATGATAGGAAGTTCTGAGTTTTAGATGGGTGCCTTGTAGCTTGAAGAGTTCCTGCCAAAAATTATTGGTGAAGATCAGGTCACGATCGGACACAATAGAAGTGGGCATGCCATGCAATTTGAAGATCTGATCCATGAAAGATTGAGCGATCAAAGTCGGTGTAAACGGATGGGGTATGGCGTAGAAATGAGCATACTTCAAAAGTCTGTCCACAACCACCATGATGACTGACTTGTTTCCAGACTTTGGAAGACCTATAATGAAATCCATAGAAATCTCCGTCCATATTGATGCCGAGATGGGAAATGGTTGTAAGGTTCCTGATGCTTTGATGGTCTCCCCTTTGTGGCGTTGACATACATCGCATTATGCTACAAAATTAAGGATGTCCTTTTTCATGCATGTCCAAAAAATGATCTTCTGGTGCGAGCATACATCTTCTGAAATCCTGAATGTCCTACAAGGGGGGATGAGTGCAATTCTGCCAAAATGCGACTTTTGAGGCTAGATGTTGGTGATATTACGACTCTGTCCCTGTAGTGAAGAATCTCATTCTGCCACGAGTAGCCCTTGGTTGGATTTGGATCCGCTTGCAATTGAGAAATGCGTTGGGAGAGCCCAGGATGTGAAAACCATTCCCTGGGAGCCTCTTCAATCCATTCTGGAATGGGAAGGGAAATTGCTAGCAAGGTGCTTTCTTCCTCAAATTGGCGAGATAATGCATCTGCTACCCTATTTTCTTGCCCTTTTTTGTAAAAGATCTCATAGTCATATCCCAACATTTTGGTGAGCCATTTATTTTGTTGTGGGGAGGATAGGCGTTGCTCCAAAAAATATTTAAGGCTGTGATGGTCTGTGCAGATTTGGAAACGTTGCCCCAGTGAGTAAGGTCACCAGGTCTCTATTGCATGTAAGATGACCATCATTTCCTTCTCATAGGTAGATTGACCCAGATTCTTCCCACTTAGTTGTTGGCTTGTGAAGGCCAAAGGTTGACCTTCCTGCATTAAAAATGCCCCAATACCTGTACCCAAAGCATCACATTCAATGACAAAAGATTTGGTGAAATCCGGTAGTGCTAAGACTAGAGTGGAACACATGGCATTTTTGAGAGCTGTAAATGCCTGTTGTGCAACCTCATTGCAAAAGAATGAATTTTTCTGCAGGAGTTGTGTGAGGGGATTCGCTATGCGACCATAATTACAGACAAATTTGCGATAATAGCCTGTGAGACCAAAAAATCTTCTCAGGCTCTTCAAAGTCTTAGGTTGAGGCCAATCCTACATTGCTTGGACCTTTTTGGGGTCCACCTTGACACCTGCATGCCCCACAATGTGGCCCAAATACTCAAGTTCTTCCACGCCAAACGAACACTTCGACATCTTAACAAATAATTGATGCTTGCGGAGCAGTTGCAAAAGTAGTTCTACATGTTGAAGATGTGTGGCCCAAGTGCAACTATAGATGAGGATGTCATCGAAGAAGACAAGAATGAATTTCCTGAGATATGGTTCGAGAAGATGGTTCATAAGGCTCTGAAAAGTAGATGGGGCATTACAAAGACCGAATGGCATGACCAAGAACTCATAATGGCCTTCGTGAGTTCGGAAAGTAGTTTTTGGAATGTCGACTTCCTTCATGCGAATTTGGTGTTAGCCTGACCGAAGATCCAGTTTAGTGAAGAATTGAGCCCCATTGAGTTCATCGAGCAAATCATCAACCACTGGGATGGGAAATTAATCTTTGACTATCAACATATTGAGGGCCCTGAAGTCTGGACACATTTGCCATTCCCCATCTTTCTTGAGTACCATGACCACCGGTGATGAATAAGGACTAATGCTGGGACGTATGACCCCTGCTTCCAAAAGTTACTTGATTATTGTTTCTATTTCATTCTTTTGAGTGAACGGATATCTATAGGGGCACACATTTGGGGGTTGGGCCCCAGGAACCAAGGTGATGCTATGATCATGTTCCCCTCTCGACGGTGGAAGCTCATGAGGCTTTTCAAAGACCAGCAGATGGTTATTTAAAATCTGTTGCATCTTCGGGTGAGTCACCAGAGACTTAGTTTCGACTCCCTAGATGGCATTAAATTGAGCTATAACTCCATGATGTCCCTTTTTTTAGAAATTTTTCCATCCTATGCGAGCTGATGATAGAGGGGGCTCCCGCTTGGAGTCCACAGAGGGTATGTGTGGATTTGTTCTATTTAAAACTCATATATAACTCCTGGAAATCCATTGTGATTGGGCCCAGAGTGCGAAGCCATTCATCCCCTAGTACAACGTCGCACCCACCCATGTGTATTGCAAACATGTGGGTCTTCAACTGATAATCACCCATTTGAAGTTTGACATTTTCACAGCGGCCTTCACATTTCATTGTGCCCCCATCTGCAATTTGGACTTGGAAGTTAGAAATTGCTTGTACAAAACAATGCATTGCTTCTGCGACTTTTTGATGGATGAAATTATGTGTACTTCCACTATCAATCAGGACTACTACTGGGCGATGTTTAATAAAACTTCTGATTTTGGGAGTTTGAGGTGAAGAAATCCTTGCCAGAGCATGTAGTGAAATAACTGGTTCGTCAGGGACATTGTCCTTTTGGTTATCTTCTTCTACCGCCTCAGGTTCCTCAAGTGGTGGATCTTCCTCCGATGAGCTGTAATCAGTGGCATCAATTTGAATAAAGGGCTCCTTGCATTTGTGACCTGGGGAGTATTTTTCATCACAGTAGTAACATAATCCATGCTTTCTTCTTTCGGCCATTTCTACTGGTGACACCTTTTGAACCTTAAGTGTTTGAGTCATGCTGTGAGCCTGTTTCGTGCAACCCTTGGCGGTGAAATTTGGGCAGGTGGCGAGGGATGCTAACGCACGTTCCACATTACGAGCTACCTTGCAAGCCTCAATCCATGTGGGAGGGTGGTGTAGTTGGACGTGGGCTTTTATGGCTTCTTTAAGACCGCTGATAAAACATTTCCTGTAGGACACATCTGAGAGACCCCTAGTAAAGAAGGCTAAGGCTTCAAAGGCTGTAATATATTCATCCACTGTCCCTATCTGTCGGAGCTTAGTAAGATGACCCAAAAAAGAAGATTCCTGGTCAAAGCGGTTTGTAAGAGCTTTTTTGAATTTGTCCCAAGTCCTAAAAGCTGTATTGCAACGTTGATGTCATTCCCACCATTGCCACCTTTCATTATCAAGTACATGCTCCCTACCATAAGCTAAGTCTCATCATCTAGGATGTTATTCAAATTGAAATACTGCTCCGTTTGTGCTATCCATGCCGCTAGGTGAGAACCATCACATTTATGCATATCCAATTTGGGAGGTCTCAGATGGGATTGTTGTTTTTGGGAGCCCCAGAGGTGAGGAGAATCACTAGATTCACCCTCACTGTGTCCATTTCCAATATTCTCTTCCTCATGGGCTACCTCCTTGCCCTTCTGGATTGCGTTTGGGACTAATACTATTAGATTGTCAAGCTGAAATTGGATGGATTGCAAGATTTGTTCAAGTTTGTCCATCCTCTCATTAGCCATCGCTTGGGCTCTAATTGCTACCATGCACCGACGTTATGCTTCTTAAAATTTGGGACCGCCAAAAATTTGTTTCACTAAGAATTGAATGGTACCACTGTGCTCAGCTCGTCATCCTGATTCTGATGGGCTAGATCACCAATAAGCGCCCCGGGAGATCTCAGACTTTTTTTTTTGACTCTTTCCTTAGGAATACTGCAGTCGCCGAATCCTCAAAATGTTAATGCTATCAAAAGTCCTGCGAAGATCATGCTCTGGTATAGGAACCCCACACAACTACTCAAATGAGGTGGATCTGAGAGATTTGAATGGAAGAATAAATTGTTGCTGCGGATCTGAGGGATATAATAGATCAGACTGATGTATGTTGCTGTTGCACCCCTTTGCATGAGCGGATCTAGACGAGATCATGCGTGATCCCAAGATAAAAGGAGCTATGGTCTTGAGGAGTGTCAGGTGCTACAGATCGCAATATACATAAGGGTTTGAGAGTAGTACTCGGCCCAATGTTTCAGGGCTCTAAATAAGGAGGATCAATCGTACCCTTAGCCGTACAACCAGACTACCCTATCGTATGTGCGAGTAATCTCTCTGAGTGTTGTTCTCGGTGTACCGTAGTAGCAAGACGACCGACTATTTATCTATGGCTAGGTTGTAGAGGAGCTAGGGGGCTTCCGATATACGCAGAATGTACATGGAAGACAGTTCGTACGCGGTTCTGTCTAATGCGCTACTACTCGAAGGGGTACCCACAGGGGTTACAAGGGAGTCCAAAAAGCGTGACCACCTCTTGTATTTCCTGCGTGCATGCCTCCCTAAATCTGCAGGTTTATGCGCTCAACGACAGATCCCGTGGTTTAAAGACGCCGGAACACGTCTCTAGCCAAATTTTTTTTTGCTAAGAAATGGAGATCCCACCGGCCGTGGAAAGAGCTCTGATACCACTTGTTATGCTTTTAACCTGCAAAAGATACCCAAATAGAGAATATGTGAAGAAAAATACCCAGAACATAGAATAGTGAGAGTGAACAACAAATACTTTATTATTCGGAAGCAATGTTCACTGGCCTCTTCGAGGGGGCAACCTCCAATAGAGTAGAGCTCGATTAAAAAATAAGACACAATGCTCCTCGTAGGGAGTCTCTATCCTTTATATATGACTCATACATGTAATACCATGGATCAATACCATGGGT
>APFE031372659.1:99762-110302 GCA_000404065.3 Pinus taeda
ATATTTTATAATTCTTTTTAATTTAATTTTTTCGTGTGATATGCATAGCAAAAATTATATATACAAACTCTATGGTGGCTATATGTCCAATGCACATTGTGTTGACTTCAAGGAAATGCAAGGTTGGTATCAAAAACATTGCAAAATGGTTGGATTCATTTTTAGCTCATATAAATCTCTTGGATAGGATGAGGTACATGCGGTCTTGGGTCTCTCCAATAGCTCTCTTTGACCATGCCCCGATCATTTTACAATGGAAGAGAAATAGGATGTTGAAAGGATTTCTCTTCAAGTTCAACAAAAACTCACTGGCTTATGAGGATTTTTGTAAGACAATTCATGAATCATGGTCACAGTTATCCGTGGATGATGGATTATATTAGATGGAGGTAGTTTACTTAATGCTTCACATCCTCAAGAGGGTGCTAAAGAGATGGGAGTTAGAAAAAATGGTTTCACATTTGAAAGATCTGGAGGAGATTGAGGCTAAGATGGTTCACATAAATTACTTTACTCAATGTCAGATTTCTTTCATGGGCACAAATACATGATTTATGGGAGTTGGAGCCCCATAAATGATACATCCTTAGACTATAGGAGGAGACATGGGGACTGAAGATCCATGTTATATGGTTAAAGGTGAGGGACAAAAACACTCATTTTTTCTAGAGGTATGCTATGATGCGTAGGGACAAAAACACTATTGGGGAGGTTGTAGTAGTTCAGGATGTTATCTACATATGAAATCCATCAAGCCCGAGAACTCTTCATCATCCAATGGAAGAACAAGCATATAGAAGGTGTATGGTTGGCTTGATGAAGTTTCTTCCAGAGATGCATTTCACTATGAGGATCCATTGAAGCATATTTTACATGTAATTGGAGGAATTGTTACATGTATTAGACTCTCTTTTTCATGTCATTGATGGATATGCTTGCTCTTAGGTTAAAACTGGGGCCTAAGACCATGTGGATGAAGGATTTGAGAAAAAAGGGACCTTTACAAGATGAACACCCAACTTGAGATCATGGCATGTAGAACTAAGTTACACATGGGTTTGGTCAAAGGTCCACTTGAGTCTTGAAGTAGGACACCGTATTCAAGGAGTTGGTTGGTGGATGTTGTAGGTAAAAAGGGGTGAGAAATAACCCAAATGGAATAAATTTCATGTATTTGAAGGTGTGTTTCCCCCTCAAGTAGAAATATTTGGGGGTAAGGACACATTTTCACATATTTGGAGGCATATTTCACCTTTTGAAGTATTTTGGGTTAAGTACATTACACAAATTCGACCCTACATGACTATTATCCATATGGTCCTAGTTAAATAGATAAATTGCTAAATTTAATATCATGTAGAAATTACTTTCAGATCATAGCATCAAGAACACAATAACTAAAAAATTAAGTAGTGGAAGAATAAAAGAGTCTTGTAGATACATAAGTAATTGTGTCTTATAATTAGCATTACATACCTCATGGAAACCTCTACAAGCTACTAAAATAAAAATTCCATGGTCATTATAATCATCTCCAAATGAGGTATATGATATACACAAAAAAGAAAGGCAAAAGTTGTGCAATTGTTATATTGCTCCATATCGCCATACATATCAATATGATTCTATTGATTATTTATACAATTTCCTTTCAACCTATTTAAGACCTATAAGTTCATCCTTATTGTGCATTTCTTTCTCTTAGTTTTTCAATGTGGGCAATACCTCTATATCTTGTCTTATTTATGCTTTTATGGAACATGCAGACGTTTTTTCTTGCACTACATTTCTCAATGTACATATTTTTTGAGACCTTCCTTCATATCTAGAAGAAACTTTGCATGAGGAGGTACCATGTGGTTGTTGACATAATCAAACCCTTAGATGAATATTACATTCATGGTTTAAAAGGATTTCATGAAATAGAAAGTGGAAAGTGGCAATATGGACCCAATTTATTCATTCAAAAGACAAAAGGAAGTGCTCCACATGAGGAGGATTAGGGAATTGACAATAACGATGAATAAAATGGCACAAGGTCACCAATAGAGCTGCCATAGAATAACTCAGAGAAGATTTCGTAGGAACCAAAATGATTATGAAGCCCCAACCATGGCCACCCCAATGTAAGCCAATAATTCGCACTAGTAGATACATAGAGAAAAAGGACCGCATGGGCCATGGCATCACAACATCCTTCACACCGACGAACCTCATCCCTGATTATCTCCATCATATTATGCCCCAGAACCATCTAACCAACATGAAAACCCATTGAGGAGAGAATGTCGTCGAAAATGGTGTCTAAAGGCACAAATTCATTTTCCAGTGACCCTTGTCATGTATATCTCCCACAAAATAAGAGGAGTCTAACATACTCTTCCTCAATGAATAACAATTGTCATTAACCTTGCATCCACCATAATGCACCTCGAAACCTTTGGCATCTTCACCACACCCAAATCTACAACCAAATCCACCTCCTCTGACCATAATGTGTTGGATAACACCTCCTCGTGCCACCATTCTAATAAATGATCATATCCTTGAAACCCTTGACCCTCGCAGAAAACCTTTGCAAATTCCTCTCCATTCACATGTGATTTGAAATACTGTAGAAAAAGCACTGGTAGCGTATAATATTCTCCCTCATATGGCTATTTGAACTCATAACATCTTTTCAAGTGGTGAGATAAAAAACCATTAGTGTGTTCACAATTTAAAATACCTTTTTCTTTTTATTACTGAATAGTCAACACTACTCCATGCCTATTTTAGTAGAGATCCCCTAGTTTTACCAAATACTCATTTTAATACCTCCAAAACCTGTAACCCTCTACCCAAAATCCCCACCCCCACTATCTATAATTATTGGCTCTATTTTTGACAATTTTAAAACCACCTTTATGAATGAACATGATAATTAATAAAGTGAAGCCCTTATGCAGTCATCCCTTGAACAACTGATGCCATTTCCACCTTTGGTAATGGTTAATCTCATATCCTCTGATGATCCATTACATTATCCCCATCACTTTTTTAACTACGCAAATGACTTCAGCCATGAGTATCCTATCCCTCAAAGTCAGCCTGTAGCGAAGTCATCTCGTCTCTCTAATAATTCATCCTATGTAGTTGGATTTCCATTCTGGCCTTTGGATATGGTCTCGTCCCCTGATAGATTTTCCCCTGACAAGGAATTTGAGGCTATTTTTTCCTCATATTAGACTCTGGCCCCCCTTTCTATTAAAATACCCTTTTTCATGATTCTCAGGTTCTAGAGGGAAATCATATAAAAATGTCACGCATAGGAAGAAGAAACCCCCGAAATATCAAATGGTTTTAGCCTGTAAGAAGATTGAATTGGGTTATGATAATGAGGCTGGATCTCCTAATAACTGGTTTGATATTGATTCTACTTTTACAGTTGGGAATGTATCTATTTGTAATTTTGATGGAGTTTGGGTCCTTAGAGGGGATGTAACCGCACATGTGGTTCCTCCATGATTATTATTTTCATTAACATCCAAGGTTTGGGAGTGACCCCAAAATTAATCTCCCTTAGAGGTATTGTTTGGGTTCATAAGCACTCTCTAATCCTTTTCCAAGGAACAATGGTTTGCAAAGATAAGGCATGGGAGGAAATGTTGTATGTGTGCTCTACATGGCATGTAGTTGCAACTGATGCTATTGGATTATTTGGTGGTTTGGAGGTTATGTGGGATCCAAAAATTATTGAGATGCAGGCATTTCTATCATGTGCTAGGATTGTCATGACCAAACACATGATGGGAAAGTGTCAAAGGGTCTTAATTGTAAACTCATATGCTCCATATTTGGGGCATAGACTATTGTAGGACTAGGTTGCACAATTTGGAATCCTTCGATTAAGTTCCATGATCATCATGGGAGATCTTAATTTTTTCAATTGGGAGGGAAGATATTTGGGGACAAAAGGCTAGAATTGATAGTATGGATTCTTATTTCATAGGTTTGATGGAGGAATTTTCCCTATAGGATGTGATGCCAGATCCTCTTCTCCCGACTTGGAGGAATGGGACAACCATTGAGGAGGGTATATAAAAAACAAGGGACAGGTTTATGGTTCATCAAACTATGTTTAATCATTTGATAGATATAAGATCTTATATTATTCCAACATTTATTTCTGATCACTAGCCCATTATGATGACATGGGACGAATTTGAACAAAAGAGATCATCACCCTTCAAATTCAACCCAGAATGGCTTAAAATGGATGAATTTGGGGATCTAGTATGAAATTTTTGGTCTTAGTCATTGCTTCCTCCTCCACAGAATCACATGAAATCCATATGGCAAAATCTTAGAGAGATAAAAAAGGCCGCTCAAGAATGGATTGTGGGGATAAGGAGGGTGAAACTAAAGCTTTTAGGGAGATTGAAAATTTCCTATGTTATTTCAATGATACTCAGGACCCATTGTTCTTCTCAGAGGAATAGCAACATAGGATCATTGAATTGGAGTGTAAGAGAAGGAACATTCTTCATTCACGGGAAGAAGGCATCCACATGAAGAACATGGCGACATGGATAAAAGCTAGAGATAAAAATACTAGATATTTCCACGCATATTTCAATGCTAGGAAAGAAATCAATTCAATAAGGAGGATGAGAGATGCCATAAACATATGCAATTCACAAATATCTATTGAACAGGGGCCAATCACTCATTTCAAAGGCCAATTCTCGACACAAGAGACATATTTCAAGTCACAAAATAATTTCATCGAAGAAGTTCCAAACATTTTCACATCAGAAGACAATGACAGATTGGGACAACACATCACAAGGGAGGATTTGCCAAATATATTGACGGAATGTGAAAAGGAGGAAAGTATGGGCCCGAATGGGAGGGGAGTTGAAATTTTTATTCACTTCATTCATTTGATGGTCCCAAATTTTTTGGCAATAACTAAAGAATCTAGGATTCATGGTTTCATCTTAGGGGCCATAAATGTGAATTTCATAGCATTAATCCCAAAAAGGGTGGAACGATTTTTTTTTACATATTATTGTCCCATATATCTTTACAACTCAATGTAAAAAGTGATATCAAAATTGATTGTGAGTAGGTTGGAGTTGGTAATTTTGAAGCATATTAGAGAGGAACAATTTGGTTTCTTTGAAGGTCAACAAATACAAGATGTAATTAGTATTTCCCAATAGATGATGCACTCTATTGAATAATGAAAACAAATAGTTTACCTTCTAAAGGTAGACTTGAGCAAGGCATATGATTGCACTGACTTAGAATTCCTCTTCTTGGTCTTGTTAAAATCTAGTATGTCTCTATTTAACATTAAATGGACTTAACATGTCGCAAAAATGAAAATTTTGTTGTCATTATTAATGGATTTCCATTACAGTTTCTGAATGCATATAGATTAATTAGACACGGATGTGACATGTCTACATTTTTCCTTCTCTTAGTTATTGATTGTTTCAGTAGAAAAATGAGGGTGTTAAAGGATAATTAAATTATTAAAGGGATAAGAGTAACCAGAAATATTTCCATCTCTCATTTAATATTCATAGATGATATGTTACTCCGTGAGGAATCCACAGAGCTGGAGTGGAGAACCATTAGAGACCTCATTAAATAATTTGGAGTTGTGTATTGTTTGTGTATGAATGAAGGAAAATCGATCTTGTTACATGATGATAGTGAGGAGAATTTAACGAAGGACATATGTGATATGTTTGTGGTAGCATTGTTGATCTTGAATGATGGTTTCACCTAACTTGGGTTTAAGATGAAATTGAAGGATAATATAACTAGGATTGGGAATGGTTAATGAAAATATTTCACAAAACTTGGACAGTTGGAGGTAAAGATGGTCGACAATGGGATGGAGGATGGTAATGATGAAATTGGTGCTACAAAAAATTTCAGTATATTGGATGCACCTTTATTTAATTTCAAGGGAGATCATCCATAAGCTATCATGACTTGCTTCTTATTGGCTAGAACACATTTACAAGACAAAATTCATATGGTACAATGGTTATCATTTCCATGGCTAATGGGCGAAGGAGGTTGGGGTTTCAAAGATACATCCACTTTTAACAAGGCTTTGATTATAAAAAACATGTGGAGGGAAGTGTCTAGAAATAGTTTTTGTTCTCATATTATAAGGAAAAATATATGTTTGGTCAAACTTCCTCTTCATGGATTAGTAGTGGTGCCAAGAAGAAATTTGTTATATCACACATATGGAGAAGTATGATGCGCACTCTGTTGAGAAATCTAGGGCATAATAATTAGGTGATTTATTTTGTTATGATAATTACTTGTGAATGCCTTATACTCCTTTAGATTATGATATTCTCGTTAATCAAATTGTAATAGTTTTCTTTATCAAACCGCTACCAAAGCATAAACAATAAAGAGACAAGAGACATAAAATATAGGTGATTAACAATGGCCAAAACCTCTCCAACTTGAGAGATAAGCCCAAATGAATTCTTCCTCTTATAGAGACTTCAATTGATGAGTACCAAGACCAATGCCAAGGCCCTTGATGTATTTGACCTATCCAATATCAAGGCATGAAGGTTCTTATTTTGACCTCTATTTCTTAATAGAGTCAATGATAGTCAACTAAGTGTTTTTTCTTTCTACCTATACTACCTTTCGGATCTTGGCTTCCATTTCTTTCTTTCATACCTACAACTTATCGGCCCTAATTCAGGAACCCTAGTACATGTAGTTGACCTTCTATTATACCTTGATTTCCTTTTCTTTAGGTGGAGGATACCTCCCTGACAAATCAGCTAGACATACTTAGTTTTCTCCTTGAGTTGACCTTTAAAAGGGATTGCAGTACTTTGACTAATTCTGTAATAGATAACATCTATACTTTTCACTTGTGGAGTGATTCAACCCAAAAAAGACAAGAAAAAGCTAAGGACATCACTCGTCCTTTCATTCTCTTTGTTGGTTATGAGGTTCCTTTCCTAGTGATTCTCACACTCCTTATCGCAGGATTCTCCTTGACTGAAATTATGTCCTTGAAATGAAGTTGGTTTTTCCTCTTTATAGTTGTTTTCCCATGTGAATTACTGACTTGAGTTTTGTGTGATCCAACATGTGCTTTGGTGAAGCTTTAGAATTTCATTTAAGGAAAACTTGAAGGAGATGTTTGAGCTTGATATTGGAGGGTCTATTTAACTCTTTAAATGACACATATATTTGTAACATGCCCAAGAAGGGTCTTCCATACATAACATTGACTCAATATACTATTAGAACTTGATGAAAAACCTAAAGGCTCACAATGGGAACCTTAACTAAAATAAAATTCCTTGATCATGAAACCCCTCTATTCAAGCATTACAAAAATAATTTTATTTTATTATTTACATAAATTACAAAAATAATATTTACACATTTCATTATAAATACCAAACTTAGTTACACTTTTCAACACACTCTACACTAGATGTTGGGATTTGTCTGTTACAAGGGTAGAGATTGATCCAAGGTCAAAATTGGATTAGACAGCATCATGGGGAAGGCTAGAAATCATTAATTATCCTTTTAATTGTTGTAAATCCTTCTCATAAAGTACATTATCTAATCGCAACATATATATCTGCTGGGGACTCAAAACATTGATCACCAGAGTTCAAGAAGGGTTGAATATCTTGGCATACCAGATATTCAATAAGTTAATATGCTTTAATGACAAAGAATCATAGAATTAGACTAACCTTCAAAGCTACATGAAAATAAATTTAATATATAAAATGCTAGTTATTTTAATATTGACCCTCAAAGCTACATTATTTTAGAAAGAAAGAAACAATTCATTTCATTAGGAAAGAATAAGTACACGTGTCATGCTTCTTAGTATCTCTGATTCTCTACCCATCCCATTTACATAATTATAATTCTACAAAAATAAATTAGCTCTTTGAGAACCATTATCTTCTATGCTACTCGATTTTACAGGTCGTCTCACAGCCTCCCAGAGTTATGTTATATGGCTATTTCCTTGTATACTTTCTATCAAGAGTTTATAGCTTGACTCCTCATATGCTAGTCTAAATAAATAGAGTAAAAAAAGGTGCTGTTATAAAAAAAATGTCCATGACATCTACGGTGAATGAAAAAAGCTAGTAACCTCACATGAAATTTATGTAGTTTTCCTTGAGCTTAACATGGTTTTCAAAAACTACATATAAGATATTACAAGGATCCACCTTCAAACATCTTTTTGATAGGATGTCATTTGTTGTATTTTTTCCTTGAAGACGTGTTCAAATGGATATGCTGGAATTAATTTACTAGGAATCTAATATGTCTCATCCAATTTGATAGTATATGTAGAATGAAAGCATTATGATCCTTAATCGAGTCAATTATGTTCTTTACATCTATGTATGCTCACAATTTCTCGATTCTCAACCACTTTGCAGCTGATAACACATCCGATAAGAAAACAATATTTTCTCTATTATCGGTTCGTGTACCTCCTTCCCACCAGAAATAATTGTAGAAAAATGGACTCATTTTAATGAAAACCCATAATCCACATTTCCTCTTCTTGTAGGCACCGTCAAAGAAACCCACCGAGAAAACCCTCCATATCTTTTTGGATTTGACCTATCTATGATTCAATTTTGTTTTTACAAGGCCAACCTCATTGAAAAATGGCACAGATTTAATGATGTTCCTATATACATAAAGTATTTTCTGTTCAGAAATGCTTGCATACCTGCTTCTCCAAATCGTCCACAAAATATAAATGGGAGAAAGCAAATTTCTTATGGTTCTTGTACCAATATAGTACACATGATGTCACTGTAAAATAACTTCTATATGGAATATTATATTTACTAAGAACACCTTTCTAGACAGTGAAGTCATGTGTATAGAAAAGCAACAGGTGTTCCACATCCTCCGATTCATTTTGGCATAGAATGCAAAAGCTTCGGCCAACAAATCCCTGTTTCTATAAATTATACCATGTAAGTATTTGGTCATTAAGTACCAACCAACTAAATATCTTTAATTTTTTTGGCAAAGCCCCTTTCAAGGTTACTTGAAATCAAGTACTTTCATCAATCATCTTCTCATGCCTAGGGATTCTACGATAAATTTCATTATTTGTGGCTACCCCTTCTTAAAATTTCCATCCCATACCATACGATCCTCCCCAATGGTGATAACAATACTAGCTTGTCTAATTTGTAGTAGATATTGGGCCCACTATGTTGCATATGGCCCAACATTTTCGATCATATCTGCTAATTTCAACCCTTGCAGTCTGAAGGTATTGTTATGATCATTGATGCACTAATTGAGAGTACCAATACAATTTTGGTGTATGATTTGTAGTAAACGAAATGATAAGGAATGGTTTCGTATTATCCCCTTCAGGGCATCAAGTCCCACCTCAATGTGGGTTCCATTTTTGACTTCCCATCTCATGAACATCAAAAACCAGGGCAACTTTTTCCTGAAGCTACCCCAAATAGCTGACTTATTTGTCGAGCTTTTGGCTCCACTACAAACCCAAGAAGTAAGTGTTAGACCACACATGTATTTTTCTGTCATGATGGTGGACCAAAGGCTTGTACCATTCAATACCCTCGACGTGTTCTTTATTACAAGAGATTTGTTGAAAGAGCTAATATCTAAGATTCCCCAACCTCCCTCCTTGATTTTCCTTTCGAGAATTGGCCATCTTACCAAGTGGATATTTCCCGTTTGTTTGTTGCCTGACCACAGATGCTAAAGCTAGATAAAAAGCGTTTTAATAAATGAAATGCTAGTTATTTTAATATTAATTATAATAGGTAATATATATATATTAAATATATAAATACAAGTAATGAGATGTAATTTCACACTTAAGTATGTGAGCGAGGGATTGTTAAATTTTATATTAAAAAAATAAGTTAATTTAATTTTATCTTAAATTATGAATTTTGTTTGTTTGTTTATTTGTCAAATTTCTGCAAAGAATATATCAGGACTTGATAAATGACTTGAGAAACACGGATTTGCCATCAAAATTACTCGGGATTGCACTCAACCTTGATCACCTTCAAACCAGTAACCTTCACATCACAAAGTGACTTAATACTTAATAGTATGCCACAACAACATATATTCTGAGCTCCATGGGCTATCTTAAAATATGATTTATTGATTACTAATAACAATTATATTTCTTGGTGTTTAAATTTCTGAATATATTATATGAACTAAATAAATAAATAAATAATAATTTATCTCTTTAGATAATAAATTTAGGTTAAAAATAGTCCACGAGCTCTTGGATAAAAAATGATTGGATGCTATGTTAAGGCACTCCTTCATGTGAAGTCATCGGTTCAATTGCCTACCCCAATAGGGGTGATATATTGGACATGATGAAGATGTAGTCCTAGCAAGCTTACAAAAAAAAAAGGTTAAAAATAAATTCAATTTAATTTTAAATATGTAAATGTTCATAAGTTATGTTATTTATGTAAATATTTAAAATGAT